>JAKTWT010000114.1:0-75870 GCA_030582155.1 Hansenula lynferdii | reverse complement strand
TCTTTACCTGATAAATCAGTAACATGAACGAAAGTATCGTTGAATGAAGCAAAGATTCTGGCAACACCAAAAACTTGGGAGCCGTCACGGACTTGTGGACCTAAAGTAACGTTTTCTATAAACACTTGTTAGTATATTGTTTAGGCTAAGAACTTGGGGTGTCTTGGATGTGACATGGATCTTTTACTACTGAATCTTCAATTTGGAAAATCTCTCTTGTTCTTGATCTGTTGAAACTCAAACTCTTGATGTTCATCTACTCTGGCTTTAATCTTTTTCCAATCTTTATTCTTCTATCATAGTATCACATTTCTCTTAACTGTCTTTGTCTAGTATTCAATTTCACTTTTCAGTAGTTACTCCAAAACTATTGTCTCTTTCTCAATCATTTTAATTTAACAAGTCTATCCAGTCACATATCCTCTAACGATCCGCCCATTTAATCTCTGTATTCCACATACCTGACTTGGACATTGTTACGTTGTTATTGATGATTCTCTATCAACAAGACTAATGTGTATACACTTTTCTATATTTTTGAAAAACTTTTGCGTTGTTGGAATTTTCCCAGTGGTGAAGAAAATTGGTTTACGGGACACACCATACAAAACCAAAAATCGATTATGTAATGACCTGGTGGAAGATTATGTAAGGGACTTTCGCGAAATCTACGCTTCCTTGATTGTTTTTGCCTGGGTTGGGATATTTTGGGATGTGACTGCGCAAAGCCCTATAGTCCCGCACGTGATATAGATGAAAACTGTATAGGGCTTGATTTATCTTTAGGATGGATTTACATGGAAATGGGATATTTAACGGTTTGGGGGATAGGGGGGACGTCATTAACTACTTTAAGAGTATATTTTAGTTATGAATACATGTATATAGTGATACAACGATATATCACTCGATATGGACATCGTAGACAATAAATTATAATCCATTTTACAAACATATCAATACACATTACTACACTCAACTATCATAAATCTAACGTACAATTAACTTATAAATGCTTTTATGATACATCTAGTAGACGAAACCCAAGATTTTACCAGAAACGTGTTTTCTTCTAGCTTCTTCGTGATCCATAATACCAGCAGAGGTGGTTAAGATAACGTAACCAAATTGTCTAGCTGGTAATAAGTTATCAGTCCATTTTTCGATATCAGAAATTCTAACGTTGAATCTTGGAGAGATGACACCAACTTTGTTCAAACGACCGTTTAATTGAACAACAATTTTACCTGATCTGTGATCATCAATGTATTCAAATTCACCAATGTAACCATGTCTTTGAATAACTTGTAAAAATTTAATGATAACTTTTGATGATGGTCTGATTAAAACTTGACGTTTACCAGTTTTTTCAGCATTGTTGATGGCGTTCAAAGCGTCAGCTAAGGCAGAAGTTCTAGTCATTTTGAAATATACTGATCTATTGATAAAGAGCTTCTTCTGTATTTAGTGTGTAAGGTGTTGATATTTGGAAAATTTTGAAAAATCACGAACCGGAAGGTTGAATACAATCGATGTGGTGAGTACCACTATTTAGGAAGACCTAACATCGATCATGTGATTGTGAAATGTCCAACACAGCCCTAGCTCTCAACATCCCGACACCATGCTGGTTTTCCTGGTTCTCGCAACACTCTAGATTTTCTCAAGGCCTCTGGTTTCTCGTCTGTGCGAAACTTTCAAAAAAAACGTAACCCAAAACAAAAGGTATTAGATACTGCTTTAGAATAGAGTAAAGATTATAAAGAAGTAACAATGCCTGTATGTAATAAAGAGGATAGAGCAACGGAGGGGCAAGGTAGAAGAGAATAGACTGTTAAGCTAGAATGAAATTCATACCGTTATTATTGAAGTTTTAAATGTTATTGAAGAAGTGAAAAATTATCATCAAGAGGTATTATCAAATTATAAAATTATTTTCACAAGAAAAGAAGACTGAAAGTCTAAAGGAGATTGAAAATAAATCATAAATGAACCTTGTAGTTAATCAAATGATCAGATAAAGTCAAGATGAGGAATGAAATTTGAAGAAATCTTAATGGCAAAACAAAAGAACAAACAAATTATATCACAACAAGTCAACACTCAATACTTTGCACCATACCAGAACCACTAATTAAAGATTCATACTAACATTTTATTCAGTCTCAAAAATCATTCAAAACCAAGCAAAAGTTGGCAAAGGCCCAAAAGACCAACCGTCCATTACCACAATGGATCAGATTAAGAACTGGTAACACCATCAGATACAACGCTAAAAGACGTCACTGGAGACGTACTAAATTAAACATCTAAGAAGCTTTTATCTACAATGGGTTCAAAAGTTTTATTTTTCGATGTTTATGGTAATGTTTCTTTAAAATTTTAAATTTTGAAATTTTCACAAATACATAAAAAAGATTATTAAGATGATATATTGGTTGTTTTAAAAGTTTAAAGGATTTTGGGAAGTTTTAAAGTTTACAAATAAATAATTATTAAAATTTGTATATTTTGCATTTTAAAGTCAAGTGTAGAATTGTGATTAAGACGATTTGAATATGAATTGTGACAAATGACAAGCTTAACGTTTTGAAACTTCAAACGAAGAGCACTTGCAATGAATTCGTATTTATCTACGAGTTACTAGTTACTAGTAGTTTAGTAAAATACATTTCGGCTTGAGTCCATTGAAGTTTCAAGTTCGGAAGTTTCAACGGTAAGCACTATAGGGCTTTTAATCAGGCAAAATAAATCCAGTTGATTGATCGATCGAAGTCCTCAATATACAATAATCATCCTGTAGATAGTAATTGAGTCCATAATCACCTGAGGAGAAGTTCGTATACACGAATTGTAAATAGTTCGTATATAAGCTCTTTGTATTCTCGAGAATCGAGCGTTGATTATACTGCTAATGGCATTGAACGCTTTCCTGCCTCAACAATTCACAAGCTCGTGCACATCTAGATCCAAGTGGAGCCTGGATTTTCACTGGATGCACAGATGGGCTGAACTGTACAAATTATTTCCTGGATAATTGTTGATTTGAGGTCTTGAAGATAATCTTTATGTTTTTGGAAAGGCCAGCAAATCTGTACATTCTCCGTGCAAGTTAAAATTTTAATTACTTGAAGCAAAATTTTCGAGTAAAGCTTTTCAACAGCATTGACAAATTTGAATAACGTGAAGAAATCTCGAGATAAGGCATGGGCAGGATCAATTGAAGATGCAGCATATCCATTTGGGTATGGATGAGCTGTTTCTGTGGCGTTTTGACGGACCTGAATTGATCCCAGGACCCACATAGGTGATACAAAGTAAGTAAGATCGAGTAAGTTGTTACAACTCAACAATATTTTCAGTACAGTACTCAATATGATGACCAAAGCAATGAATAATTAAGCTAGATAGTATATGAAATTTTTAATGACTTCAATTCTTGCAATTTTATGATCTGATTATGTTTAAATAGTGCTGTATTGATGTGAATGACTTTCTGAATAAAGTTTGTTAAATATTTAATACCATGTGAGAAATGAGCATCAATTTTTAGTTTAAACGGTTAAAGGATTTGCTAAATTACCAGAAAATTCACTCTTGTTTCTCCTTGGGATACATAAATTACAAATTTGACTCAGTTCTTTCATTTGTTCATCAAATATTGGAGGTGACGGTGACATGATGCGATTACTGAAATTGCGTGATTTACTAACAATCATTGTCTCTAGGTTGACTATAAATTGTGTTTATTCGTATAGCTAATTAGTATGATACTTTTTATCCTTATGAGCCGCTGTAGTACCGATTATGGACCTTTATGGGTTACCGTTCATTGGAGTCCCCGATTTTCCACATACATACCAATCAATAACCATGATACCATGATCCATGATCGATATCCTTCTCGAACACTAATCTTTCCCAGCCTGAGTATGACCATCTAGGGAAATCTGTTGTCAAAATGTAAACAGATGTTACAGATTTGTCAATCGATCGATAAAAGCTGTTTCTCGCTTGCAGTGAAGATCAGAAATTTTCCCTTCATGGATCAATTTTGATTTACGTATATACTCGGTGAGACAGCGTACTATTCTACTTAACAACCACTTTTTTGATGTAACATCAAACTTATATGATCGGCTTCCACCAAAAGCCGTGATGCTATTGGAAACGTTGGAACTTGAAAGGTGTGTAATTTGATTTTGAGTCGCCATTTCGTTCTTGAATAAATGAATTATGGTCCAGAGCTAGATCTATATTGTTTATGATAGCGCTTTCTAGAACGATAAAGCTCCCTGAGAAGCCCCTGAATTGCACATTTTGTATACGACGTATCATGAAGTGGTGAGATTGCAAAGCAACTCGTATCCATTGCCGCTGGAATCAGGTATCAGGTACTCCTGTGTGCTTTTAGTCGTTGTGCTTGGAAAATTGTATGGGCTATCATTATCAAGAAAATTTCGAAGTTTCGATCAACATTCTCGAAACCATAACGACCAATTCTGGAATGTAGGCAGTTTAGATTAAATTACTTTTTTCTTTTGATGGAGGTAACTTATCAAAATTTTGGAGCTAAAAACGGTCTACACGATTGTGTGTACTTTGAGCCATGTGCTGTTTTCAAATGTGATAATTTAGGTTTCAATAGGCTCATCCTTAGAAATAAATTCTTAACATCTCATAACTCACAACCACATATACATGGTACTTCTTGGTACTTACCATGACTTGTGACGGCTGTTCCTTGGATTTGCACAGAGCTTTCACCTTCCCTGTGTTAAAGACCCGAAACACGGTTGATAATTACCATGGTTGTTTGAGTATCTTCAGGCGTATTTCAGTCTTGTTGCGTATAGGTGAAGTAACTTGGACTTCTAGCGGTAGTTCATCGGCTTAACTTCGAACTTTCAATCGAAAGTCCTTGAAGTGTGTTGATCCGGCTTATGTTATGCTACACCACTATGTGCATCATTCAATTGGTTTCTGGGTGGATTGATCTACAAATGTATACTCCCACTTTATCTGAAATTCTG
The DNA here is from genome assembly GCA_030582155.1 of Hansenula lynferdii. Taxonomy (NCBI): domain Eukaryota; kingdom Fungi; phylum Ascomycota; class Saccharomycetes; order Phaffomycetales; family Wickerhamomycetaceae; genus Hansenula; species Hansenula lynferdii. Next base: position 70,837 of record JAKTWT010000114.1, on the reverse strand, counting down.
AGATCTTGATCTCGCTTTCACAAACCGTTCAGTTCGCTACGGAATGTTGAGTCAATCAATTACTGGTAAGCAAAACCCACGCACATCAATTCAGTTGGAATGCTGTCACCCATCTACTTGCGCAGATATCCACTTCAGGTCATGAGTTTTTTTACTCCCAGGGACCAGTAACGACGTTCTCAGCTCACTTGAGTTCAACATTTGAGACACATCAATTATGTGCGAAAACTTATCATCAAGTGGGTGAAATATTCGAGGTGGTCGTATGGTGTACATGATCATGAATAATGATATGATGGGTTTAGGTACCTTTCCATAAAGAAGCTAGTCGAATATAACCGTCGTAACATGAGGCGAAGTTTAAACACCGAAGGCTTTCGACTTACCAGCGAATCCTGTATATAAAAAATCACCTTCTTAGTCGCCTTAGGCTAGTAATAAACTCACCTTGAAAAAAATATCTCGAGCCTCGAGCAGTAGAATCTGTAGATGTTATTGTTGAAAAAATAAACCGTTTAGCATATCGCGTACCTGAGCAAATTGGGTATCTGCACAAACCGAAAGCGTCTAGGACCAATTACCAATCCGCCCAATTCGCTATGACGATCCTTTGTCCAGATCTCCCGCTTTTCCTGCTGCATCCTTAAAAGGAGGATTATTCATGTATCTTCATGTATGCACGCTGCTGTTTTGGGAAACTTATTTATCCATTTTTGGAACAATTTATCTTTGTTTCTGTAGTTACCAAATTTTACAATTTTTTCGGCAACGCGCACACAAATTTCTTCTTCAACCAAAAGTTTAAAAAAAAAACACATCCAAAATCAAAACAAATAAATTTAATCGTTTCCCATGGTTTTGAAGGCAAAACAACAAAGACAATAAAGCTACTTCTGTTATCTATCAAACAGCACTGCAAACCGCCAGCAACATAGAGAGAGACAAGCTCTTATTCTTGTCACCCACACTCCTTAGTACACGCTACATCGGAAGGTTCACTATCGACTCCTACAAACACAGCAAAGGCGTTGGAATCAAAAATTACTTCCAGTTTGGGGTTTATTCATATCAACAACAATTGATCTTAACCGCCACTTCTACTCGGGGCAAGATATCACCACTTCATTCAATCACATCTACCAATTCACAAATGATATCGCGCCCGCCACTTCAAGCGGGTGTTAATAGCTCAGCTTCTACAATCACTAAAAGTTCAACTGATGATGAAAACATAATATCAAAAAAGAGAATAATGAATGAAAGTATGTTGTCTCCACAATTGAAAGATGTCAATCATTTTGAAGGTGCTAGATCTGAAGTTTTACAGACTCCAAAGCATAGCTCAATCACTACTTCACAGGGATCTCAAGGTTCTCAAGGTTTAAGAAGATCAGTTGGGTTACTAAATTTATCCATTGAACATTCACCAAAACCTGAGGATTCAAGCTCACCAAAGCTGCTTTTAAAGAAAAACAAAGCTCAAAGTTTCAACAACATTGATGAAGATGATCTGAAATATATTGACGACGTGGAAAATTGGTCCCCTTTTAAAGAACCAACAACTCCAACCTTGGGTAAACAAAAGCCTGCTTCTTTAAAGAGACAAGCTAGCAATAGCGGTTCTCTATCACCTTTTATCAATGACAATCAAAAACCATTGATCTTCAGCAATTCCAAGACTGGTGCATCAAAGAGAAACTCTATAAATATGAAATTCAACAAATTGAGGAAAATGGTATCATTGGATAAAATGACTAGTGAAGACGTTGAATCGCCTTTCAATAATGAACAACATCCTTTACCAAACCCATCAATTCATTATCAGAACAGCAAACATGCTCATGGAATTGAATCACCAAGCGAGTCTCCTTCAAGGCCTGCTAGACAAAAGCAAAAATTGGAAAAAGATACATCGGGTTCCAATTCAATTCCAAACAAAACTTTACTCAACCTTAAACTTAACGAATCACAACAAGAACATGACTTTATAACGCCCAATTCTTACAAATATGTCAAACCTCTACAGACCGCGTTTGTATCATCTGGATTATTGAGTAAAAAAAATAGAAAATTCAGTGATTCTATACATCCACCAGAAACTCCTTGCAAAAAGCCAATACAGCTGAATGTCACTCAAAGCAACAACAAAAAGCCAACATTCCCAAGCTCGAATTTATCAAATGTTATAACAGCAGATGCCACAAGCTCACCAATGGTAAATGATAAATCAACTCCTGTGGCTAACGATGATGGAATAGATATCCATGGAGACCAATACCAATCGCCTTCAGTACTAAGCTGTTCATCCTCACTACCAAGATCTGCTAGAGCTGTCAATACCCATGAGTTGAGGGATTGTATTTTGAAATTCGCCAATGATTTTGATGATAGTAATGATTCAATATTTGATAAAGATGGTGACTTAAGTTTACATGATCCTTCCACTCCAACTCGTTCAGGATCGGTGAAAAACGCAGCTTTGATTAAGAGTCTAAAACTGGATCTACAAAATGTTCAGCATCAGTCCACTCCAACAAATGGTGATGACCATGATCCAAGAACACCAGTCGATGCATCGATCGATATGAGTGCTGAACTTTCAAGTATGACAAGTTTTGGTGCAAGTAACGTATCAGCTTTCCAAACAAGCCATAAATCTGATTATGATGATCATTTGGTGTCAAAATTTGAGAATGTTCAAACGATTGGTACTGGTGAATTCTCCAATGTTTATGAAATTACTTTCCAAAGCGCTAAATATGCTGTTAAAAGGATTAAAACACCATTCTTGGGTTCAAAGAGAAGAAAGCAAATTTTGGAAGAAGTTGAACTTTTGAAAATTTTACAAGAAAATGAACCAGCTGATGATGAAGGTAAAGAATATGTAATCAACTTTATCAACGAATGGGACTTTAATGGACACTTATACATAATGACTGAATGTTGTGAAAATGGATCTCTGGAGAATTATTTATTAGAAAATGCAACTAACTCTAAGATTGATGAATGGAGAATATGGAAAATTTTGGTTGAATTGACCATGGGGATCAAATACATTCATGCTTGTAATATACTACACTTGGATTTGAAACCATCAAATATCTTCATCACTTTTGAAGGTTCATTGAAGATTGGTGATTTTGGTATGGCAAGTAAATTCCCAGTGGCACCAAATTTTGAACGAGAAGGAGATAGAAATTATATTGCACCAGAAATTATTTCAAGACAATTATATGATAAACCTGCTGATATCTTTTCATTGGGATTGATCATGGTGGAAATTGCTGCTAATATTATCTTACCAGATAATGGTGTTCCATGGCAAAAATTAAGATCAGGAGATTTATCTGATGCTGGAAGATTAAGTTCAACTGAATTACATTACAATTTGACACATGATTCTATTATCTCTAAAAACTCAACTTACTCTTCCCTGTTGAACAACTCTGGTGAAAGTGGTTCTTCTTATTCATCTGTTGATGATTCTCATTTAAAGAAGATTCCATCATGGACTCCAAAATTTTTGATCGATGGGAAAGGTTCACTTGATAAACTGGTCAAATGGATGATTGATCCATCGCCAGAAAAAAGACCAACAGCCGTGCAAATTTTGGATACACTTGAAGCACAATTTGTTGAAGTCAGAAGAAAAGCAGGTGCAATCATCTTTGAAGGTGAATATGGCCCTCAACCAGATCATGAGGAAGACCTGATCATGAATAATGAGCTGAAGGATTTAAATTTCAGTTCACATTCAGGTATCACAATCACTGGTACATCTGATGCTAATATGCATGGTGATGACTGGTGAATTATTAACGAAAGTAACGAACAATGACAATTATGAAAAAAACAAAATATATTACAAAATACAAAAATACCATTCAATATAATAACTCAAAAATAGAAACAAGAAAACAAAATAGATAACAAAGCAAGGATAATAAAATTTTCAGTTCATGTGCTATATTATACTTATTCAATTACATTTTGGGTGCAAATCCAGCTTTTAATTTTTTTTCAACCTTTCAATACCCACTTGAGGCCTAAGTAGCCTCACTTACTTCTCACCTATACAAGGAGCAACTGTTTCAACAATAGTATTTATTAATATAAAATGTTTTATGACTAGAATTCATCTTTTTGTAGCGTTTTGCTTGTTATAGTTAAACGTTCCGGTTCGGCCAGCACAAATTCGAGAAACCAGCTTTTTCGGATCTTCAAGCCATGAAATATAACCATGGTGCCCCTTTTGCTTTAACGAATCTCTAGTTCAATATTATTGCAAAGCTCCTCAAAAACTTGAGCCTTATCGATAGATTTGTGATTAGAATATACTGTTTCTGATTCTCACTCGAAGACTGCTCAATTTGTGCTTGAAACTCGAGCTTACTACGTTAAGATAAACAGAAGACTCCAGTCATGGCGTCGCAAGAAAGAAACCAGTATTCTACCTCAATCTTGGTCAATCAGAGCCCAATAGATGCTACTGAGATTGTTAGAGTCAGATTGAGTCAGGCCAAGCTACTTAACGATGAATTTGCAAAGTTTTTCAAGAACTACCAGGGCATCAAGTCTCAATATTTAAACCAATTAAACAAATTAATTCAACACTCCCAGGATTTGAACAAAAACATTGAGCATGGTATCATTGAAAACCAAGTGCTAAGCCGTGAAGAGCTCAAATACTACAATGTCGATGCGATTGGTCATTTATCTCAAATATGGGGTCAAGTTATAACCGAAATTAAGGAGGAAGTGTCAACGAATTACAGATTAGGTCAAGTCATAGATCGTGAAGTTATTAGTCCTTTGAGTCACTACACTGCAAAGGATAGAAAATGGGGTGAAGTGAGAAATTTACATGCTAAATTAAGCGAAGTCGCTCAAACCATTGAATTTAATCAAGAAAAATTGGAAAAACATGGTAATAACCCAGAAAAGGCTGCTAAATATCAAAGTTCCTTACAAGCTGCTACTCAAACTTGGGCATCTGAAGCACCATATGTTTTCGAACTATTTGAACATACCGATTTTGATAGATTATCATTTTTGAGGGACAGTCTACTTAGATTCCAAACTGCTTATTCAGATACTCTGAATAAAACATCACAAAGCAATGAAAAGGCATTGGAAACCATTTTGAATTTCAACCCAGAGACTGAAATTGCAAGATTCGCTAAGGTCTCTAGTGAGTCCACCTATGCTCCAAAGGAAACTAGAAAAGCTGCTGAATCTCCAAAGACTCCTCATCATCCAGCTGGTACTCCATTAGGTGCTGGAGGTGCCGTTGGTGCCCCTGCTTCGAGCACTAGACGTGATTCAGCATCAAATTCAAATGCTGCTACAACAGGTAATCGTCATGCTTCTGTATCATCCAATACAAGTGGTGCTAAAGCTAGACCTGATTCTGCATCATCAAAAGATACTAAATCCAAAAACAAACTTAAATCAAAAGTAGGTTCAATATTTGGTAGAAAGAATAAAAAGAATAAAAATTTGGATATTGGTGATACTGTTCCTGAATCTGAAACCTCTTCGCTACATAGTGGTCCAAGAACAAATACCAATAGATTGAGCAGAGCCTCGTCTTTAGCATCTCGTTTGAAAACTCAACAAAGTGGAAGCCATTTGAACCCGTCACATCATCAGGATGAGATTAGTCATGCTAATAATAACCATGGTGGTAGTTCTGGAGTGCAACCAGTTGCTACCACTGGTGCTGCTGCTACAGCTGCCGGTGCTGGTGTTATTGGTGCTGTTGGAGCTGGTTCTTATGCTGCTTCTACTTCTAATTCTGGTCATGGTTCTGGATCTCAAACCACTCCACAACCTATTGCTAAATCACCTGGTTATCAACAACAACAGCAACAGCCATCCTTGGGCAATCAATCTACATCGTCTCATAATGTTCCGTTATCATTGAACCAAGCTCCATTGAAACCAACTTCAAGAGCTTCCTCATCTGCCAATGTTAATGGCAGTTCACCAGCGCTACCAAAACCTGTTGAATCACCATTGGCCACCACTTCAGACAGAAGGGAATCAGAACGTTCTTATTCAGATACTAATTCTTCATTGAATGTTCAAGATCATGTTTCTCAAGAGCCAAAGCAACAAATCCATGCACAATCTGCCGATGCTCAGGATCATCGTGCTCCACCACCTCCACCATCAAGAAAGACTCAACAATTTGGATCTCAAAACTTGACAAATATCCATGAAGATGGTGATACCTCATTCGGCTCAACAGGTGCAACTGGTCAACATTCTTCCAATTTACCACCTGCTCCACCAGTATCTAATCATGGTGGTAGACGTGACATTCAATCAGGTCTATTCACAAATTTAAACCAAGCCGATATTGAAAACCATCAAAATAAAAGAATTTCAAGTTTCAACAGTTATGGTGGAGATTCTATTAGACAGTTGAACCCACAATTAACAGGTTCTTCTTTAACTTTAAACCATCCAGGCTTATTTCGACATTCTGCTTTAACTCAACCTGGATTGAATGCTAGTATTGCCGAGGTTGTTAATGCCAAATTTAAAGATGGTGAATTATTAAGTTCACAAATCATTGGTGAAATTGCTTTTAATTATTTAAGTGATGGATATGATATACCAACTAGAACAAATTTGAAAATTAGTGGATCACAAAATTTTGATAAAATTATCCCAAATAATCAATTTTTGAAACAAATTGATCACGATGAATTTGAAATCACACCACATGCAATTTTATCACGTACTTTAGGTGGTTTAAAATATTTAATCAAGGATACTAGTGCACCAATTGTTGTTCATCCAGTTTGGAGATTTGAACCACATCAAGCAAGTGTAATGTTGACAATTAAATTATCATCATCTATTGCTGAACAACTAGGTCCAAATGAAATTGTGGAAGTTAATGATTTAAACGTCTCAGTTGCTGTTTCTGATGCTTTAACTACAGGTGCATTATCTAAACCTCAGGGAACTTTCAATAAGGATAAAGGTAGAATAAATTGGAAGTTCAATAACACTTTAAACTTATCAGCTACTAGTGAGGAAAAATTAGTTGCTAGATTCTTGACAACTTCATTAGCTAAAGAATCATCTCAAGGTGTTGTATTAAAATTTTCTATAAACAATGAACATGGTGGTAAATTTATCACTAGTGATATTGAATTAGAAAGTCAAAATTTTACAGAAGATGATCCTTTCGCACAAGAAACATGGACATCTGTTCCAAATGCTAAAACATTAGTTGCTGGTTCTTATTCGGCTTTGGCTTGATCTACATATAATATAAAAAAAAATGTACTATTGTGTTTGATTTTTGTTTTGTTGAGTTGTGTTTGAAGAGAATTTTTTTGTAACCTCATATGTTCTGCTTTTGTGATATATATAAATAAATAAACATTTTGAATTTCCATGCTACACGCTTATAGTACTAGAAACCAAATGAATTGTAATGTAAACATACAAATAAAATATATCGATATATATAAATGTCAACATGTGATGTTATATAATCATGAATTGAAATAATAACACCATGCTTTAAAAAATTGATCTGATATTACGGTTTATCAGTCTCCACGAATTGAAATGTCATTAACTTTCGTCACTTTTTCACATAACATCACCCCAACTGTTCCCAAACATTATCGAACTTGCAGAGATTGATGAATGTGCAGAGCTTAAATCTTTTTTCCAAAAATATGAATCGTTATTAATCAAGTATTTATTTATAGCGTTTTTCGAAAGGTTTGATAATAAGGATGACCTTCTTGATCTCAACCCAGTGTGTTGATCCAAGTGAGCCTCTTGTCTTCTATCACGAACTAAAGAACTTGATAACTGATGGGCAACTTTCTTAATCATGCTCACTTCCCATTCACTATAATTTTCAAAAATATCATCACCATAAAATCTTCGAGTTCCATGCTTATAAGGTTGACTCTGATTTACTTTAGCCTTTGGTGAGGATATTTTTGGGTTTTCAGTTGTTTTGATTGGGGTTTGATCTCTATCCAAGTTAGATTCGATTGGATCACGATCATCAACACCCCATGAGGCCAAAAGCTCATTCACATGTGAAGATTCTTCCAATAGCGATGCTGATGAACCTGAGTGTTGTAGCTCCTCAATCAACACTCTTGCCTGTTCCCTTCTCCATGTGTCTATTCTGTTTGTCACAAACTCCTCTTTAGACAAATTCTTGTTGAATATATCCCCATCATCTGTCGCAAACATAAAATTACCAGACCCGTCATGTGTCGGCAATGAAAGCTTGAGCTCTTGAGCAGTGTCCAATGAGTCTATCAACGAGTCCCCGTCGTCTTCATCTTCGTCTTCGTCGTACTCATTTGTTGTTGAAAGCACCTCTTCTTCCTCGTCCTCTTCAGCAGAGGCAGCAAACACCACCCAGCTTCCACCACCACTTGCAGAGCTAACTTCACCATACCTTGACGACTTTTGAGAGGCGCTGTTGCTTAGCGCCAGCACATTTGTGCTGGAGTTTGAGCTCACCAGGCCATTCTTCACAGGCTTAAAATTCGGATTGTACGCCATCAGATAACACAGATCTTGCACTAGGGATTATTCTCTTGACTGTTTAGAGTTCTCTGCAGCCAGCGAAATTTTGAACTCTCTTTATACCTTTTGGCACTCAGATCTTGAGCAAAAACTGTCACTTGCAAATACTATAGAGGGGACACCAAATTATGTGACACCAAATATATTGTGAAATATGTACTTGTGGTATATTGTGTACCACCCAACAAATCTAAATTATTCTGGTTTTGCAAAGCCCACTAGTATTGCTAGAATTAAAAAAAACAGTTGAGCTGTTGACGTGTTTGGGAGAAATGATGGTATCATCGGTTTTGGGTTTTGAAATTGTGGTGATGATAAATAAAAAGGAAATTGAAAACCGGTCTAGACCTTTTTCTTATCGGAAGACTAGGCTCCCTTAGTCCCCGGTCTAGACCGGGGTGCTGGTCTGGTTCCGTATAAGGTAATTTCCCCTTTTGGACTGTTTTTCCAGCCATTTTCCAAAAACGACATCTCACATTTTAAACAATTGGAAACACAGGTATAAGGGTATAAAGAGAGGCGTGTTGTTCTTTCCACAAACATTTAAAGCTCATAATTAATCAATTCAATTCAAAAATGTTCCGTTCAATTTCCACCGGTCTAAGAACCCCAGCTCGTTCTTTTGCAGCTCAAACCACTAGAAACGCTAGTTCATTTGCCAACACCACATTTATTGGTCGTATTGGTCAAGATTTAGTTGAATCTGAAAGTGCTAACACTGGTAAGAAATACCTTAGATACACCTTAGCTGTTCAAAGAAAAAAAGATCACCCAGCCAGTTGGTTCCCAATCGTTGCTTTCAACGAACAACAAATTGAATTTTTAACTCAATATGCTACCAAAGGGTGAGTTATATACCAATAACGCGTTTACAAAAAAAAAATACTAATTCTGTTTCTAGTTCTTTAGTTCATGTTGAAGCTACTCCAGATTCCCAAGTTTTAGAAGCTGAAGATGGCTCAAAATCCACAAGAATCAGTTTCATTCAAAGTATGTATTTCTCTCCTATTGTTTCAAATACTTCCAATACTAACCATCGAAGGATCCGTTAATATTTTATCTTATCCAAGATCTGAAGAAGGTGGTGAACGTGAAGGTGAAGGTAACTAAACAATCTACTTGAACCATAAATCCCTTTTTATACCTCTAGTTTTATATATGGCTCTATACGTGTGTTATTACTATTTAAATGGACAAATTGTACTATTTTAGCTTAACGTTTTTCTTTTAATTAAAAATATATCTATTAATCTCTACAAGAATATATGTAAATTAATTAAACCGTTTAATCCCTTATATATATAATATTGTCCCATTGTATTATCCCCTATCTCATTCTTTACGTTGTAATTTATAAACAAAATCAAAATCAGAATCTTTAGCAGTTGTAGCATAAGAATCTTGTTGTGAATCTGGAGTTGTTACTTGAACATTCACATCATCTTTGTGAATTTCTAAATCACTATCTTCAACTTCCAAATCTTGAGCTTTAATTTGACTCTTTGATAACGCTTGAGCTTCGCGACGTCCACTTTCTTTCATATCTGTTTCGTATAACATATTTATATAATTCAAATCTTCTTCATCAAGCCCTTCAAATAATGTTTCATTTACTCCACTCAAGTATTGATATTTTTTATGATCTCCAGTTATTTCATTTGAATCTGAGAAGGCATTAGACACTGCAGTAGAAGTTGGTGATTTATCATCATATTCTTCATCAAGAATTTTTTGCATCTCAATATCAAATGCGGTCCCATTTTCTGAAACAGCTGTACTTAAAGCGTCATCTCTATTGAAAACTCTTGAAACTGAAGCATCAGCTTTCTTTTGTCTTTGTAGTTGTCTTTTCTGTCTAACCAATTCAATAACACGTCTAAACGGTCCAAATTTAGATAAAACAAAAATGTACATCTCAATAGCTTCAGAACCTAAGCCGAAAAAGATGAACACCAAATATGAAAGTGATAAGTAAACCCATGAAACAAAATATGGTTGATGGAAATCAACATAGATAATTGCACCCCAAAATAATTTTGAATGAAGTTCATCAAAATTAAAACCTGATTGAATTGAAACAATATCGCTTGCAAACATAAATATCGAAAATGGGAACATTACCAATATGACAATGATACAAAAGATCAACAATTTAGAAAATTTAACCAAATTTAAACCAGAATTTGTACATTTCAAGATATCTTTAACATCTTTCCGTTTCTTAAAAAATGTGTAAATGATCAGTATGGCAAACACGACACCGACAAATGACCAAATAACCATCCATAACGAATATAACACAATAGTGACCCATGATGGAGAAAGGACATTTTGACATCCAGAGTATTGGAAAATTGCATATCTTCTTGCCTGAACGATATAGTTTAAAGCCATAACAATCACAGGTGTCAACAAAACAATCACAAGATCTGTTACGATTTTTTTAACACTTCTAAGATCTGGAATAACTTTATCAGCTCTAAGGATACGATAAAGATTAAACATAATCCCAGCCACTGATGAACTTATACCAACATTTGCACCCACACCAACTTTAATCATAACATCACAATAACCTTTCCCATTCCATATATTGGTAAAATTATGACCACCCCATACGATGGCATCTATAAAGATCTTAATATCCATCACCAAGAGCCATATTATAAGCATCACCGCAGGGATATTTATGGCTTTTGCATGCCAAATGAATGGAGGTATCAGTAATAGCATAGCTATTGTGGATAGTGCGATCAAAGTAGCTTGAAATCCCATGGTTTAAACGAATGAATTGAGATAGTATTAACCTCCGATCTGAGATCCATCTTGATACAGAAATGTTTGAACCCATCTTGGGTTTTATATACTCATTTTAATTTTTTATTACTTGTTTCTTATTCTATCCCATTGGAGGCCCAATCAAGTAATAACAGAGCTGTAAGTCATAAGGTATCCTCATTTGGCCGCCTATGCCAGGTTAAACGGTTAAACACTGTGCTTCAGCTCACATTTGCGTGTTATTGAGTGCATCGTCTTTGTTTCACCGGTTTTGGCTGGACTAGTTTGATGGTTTTAAGCTGAAGAGTGGGAATTGTTGTTTTGAAGAAGAGAATTGGTGATGGGAAAATTATTATTATGGCTGGGATTCTATCGGCCGAGAAAGAAATATTTGACCGATGAGGTTGACAGAGGGTATAGACAGAAAGTATTTGAGACAGAAAAAAATTGGGTTGGTATATATAACTGGGAGCTTTTTAATAGTATTTTACTGCTATTTATGATCACCTCAGCACAAGTACAATGAAAGACTCCACCAGAACCATCAAGCACTTTTTTACCAAACGCATCCCCAGAGTTGTCGGCCCACTAATGATCAAGTTGATCTTACTATTACCGTCCCATGGTCCATACAAGGAGATGAGAGAGGAGTTTCCAGAGGTTTACGAAGAAGATAGAAAACAGTGGTTGATGAGCAATTTCCTAAGACCGGCTATGGTTGTGAGCTGGAAGATTAGAGTCTTGTTTTTCCCATTACAATACCATGTCTCCAAGGGGATTGAAAATATATGTCAGATGCAATTTATTAAAAGAGAGTTCGAATACACCTCTATCAGCCAATCAGTGGATGTAAAGGAAACTTCACTTTGTGGTCCTTTCCCTTTGGAAGTTTGGTCTCAAATTGTTAAACAGTGTGATGATCTCCAATTTTTAATCCAAACTAATAGAACATTATTCCATCTATGTGCTTCGGCTCGTTATGGTGACTTGCAATTACTCTTGGTGTTGAGCACCACTAAGAAATTAAAAATGAATGATGATTGCTTCATCAAGTATGGTCCTGATGTCCCAGGTCAAGGTATTGATACGTTCAGTATTTACAAGAGATGGAGAGATGGTAAATCATTTCCCTATGAATTTGTGGATGTGATTAACCAAAAATTTGATAAACCCGCAGGAGTCAACTTGGTTTCCTCGTACAAGACTGTCTGTCACATTTTGAAACATGTTATTTGGAACCCTCACTCATTGTCCAAAAGATACATCAAGAATTTCAATGTTGATATCTCCATTTTGGATGGTTACATGGATTTGTTAAACTATGGAGACACCCAGTCGAGCAGTGCCCTATGCGATGGTATAAACATTGCCGATGTGCTAGCTTTCTATCATGAGCCAATGAAGCTCAGAGTCACTGACATGTATGACAAGTTCACGTATGTGGATAGATGGAGCTGTGCAGATGCCATGCTATACAGACAGAGGTTATCAGTGATGAGCAAAGAGAGCAGTCTACATAGAAAATTCCCTACAAATGTTTACCATAAAGAATTGTACCATCTCAACAGTTTCTTCAAAGGTTATCAAGATGGATCGAGATCAGAATTTAGCAAAATGACATGTCTAGAGCAGTTTCAAAATCATAATCCATACTCCAGGTATTTCCAAGCGGCTCCTGAGGCTCATTTGCCATCTACTGATCCAGAATCTTTTGAATGTCACCATTTGGACATTTCCTCTAGACAATTTGCCACCAACAAAGATGTGAATACGTTGCTCAGTCATATTTTCCATTCAATGTGTTCTGATAATGATATTCCAGGTGTAAATAGCTCGTTATTACTCGCTGGTGTTAAAGACAGTATACCTGAAATACCTTTGGCAATCAACACGGGTCCATTTATAAATTATGAACCGATAATGATGATTTTGAACAAGCATAGATAACATCTACATTGATTCTTAAATTTCAATTGTTTATTAAGTTCTTCCAAATATGGTCAATATATATAAACATCATAACAAGTGTAGAATTGAAGGGAATGATATAAATCAGATAAAGATTGATGCTCCTACAGCTGCAAAAGCAACAAGCACATATCTAACATCCAATAAAAACGGTAGGGCACCAGAAGCACCACTGGTCTTTCCTGAACCGGTATTTGTCACTGATGTCAATGTATCAGTAACGGCTTTATCCTCACTTGTGGCACTACTGATCCAAGAGTTGATATCTGAAGCACTAACAGTCTCATCGAAGCTTGTGCTGTTTGATAAAAACACTGATGCAGTACCGTCAGAATCAAACACAACACCACCTTTCATTGTTGATTGTGTATCTCTTTGAATGTAACCTTGAGCTTGAATACCAGTGCTGATGTAGCCAGTACCTTGATAATCGTGTAAAGTGGCAAACAAATGGTCAGACTCTGTGGTGTTCATCACTTCAAAGATATCGAATTCACCACAACCGGTCCCCCAACATGAACAATTTTCATTTGTTGGGTATTGAGAAGTTCTTGGAATATGAGCGTTTAATAACCAAATTGCTGGCATATTGTAATATTCAAAATCATCTTCATCCTCAGACTCCTCATCAGGCATGGTAAATTCAAATAAAAACATCTTTACAGTACCGTTGAACCCATGATAAGCTGGGATACCATCACGATAAACACCACAATCTTTCTTGAAACCTGATTTCTCACATTCTTGATCGGCAAAGATGATGAATTCATCATCAGAGGCAATCTTGTTGTCCTTTTTCAGCACAGTTGAAGAGTCGGCAACACCAGTACCGTTATCACTGGCATATGTCAAGGCTGGACCAAGACAAGATGAGTTTGTACCGGCAGCTGTCAAGAAGGTGACATTTTCAGCAGTTTGTGAAGAGGCATCGTAATAACCTTTTCTGGACCAGTCACCATCATTTGATCCAACAGAGAAACTATCAGCAGCGTAAAAGCCAAATTTCGATAGTTCCAATGGACCTCTAAAATGTACAGAAACCTCTTGGTCAATTGGTGAATTGGCACCTGAAAACACTGTACGTTCGCTGTTCCCAGCCAGCTCACATTTACAACTGTCACTGTCGTCTAGCTTCTTGACGTGTTTATAATAACCATCAAACCCCAAATTGTCAAACTGAATCACACCAAACTCTGAAGAGTACTCTTTAGCAGAGGATTGTGATGAGCCCGATGAGGCTGTCCCGTCGTTGGAATTGTCGGTGCTCGAGATGCCTCCCATCTGGCACAACACTGAAGAGGCCATGGCCATCACTGGCAAGACTTGATTGATCTTGACCATTTTATTGTATTTTATTTCGAAATCTCTTGGTTTATTCTTGGTACTGCAAGAAGACTTTAACTATTCTGGGCTTTTCGTAAATATAGCGATTGTATAGTGTCAGGTAAGCACAGATCTTGACTATAGCAGCAACTTATAAGCAACGAGTGTTCTTGAATGTTCTCAAGGGTGTTCTATAATTATATGGTTCCGGCTGAGCAGATGAGAAATTATTCAGTTTTAAATAAATTATGGGCTATCTCGCTTCGGAGGCTATGAAAATGCGGAAAATTAGAGAAAATTGAAACGAAAATAGAAACTTCCGAATGCGGAAATACCTGCACGGGGCATTTGGCAGATGTATAGATTATAGATGTTGAAGTGAGATAAATGCGGTGATACTGAGGTAGTACGGGGGGGTTTTACATTTAATAAATGCAAAGATTGTGATAGTGTCTATTTTTTTCCTAATATACTATATTTTCTTGCCTTCTTCTGGTTATTTGAAGCTAATTTATCCATGTGAAGAGGTCATCAGCATCACGATGAACCATCCAAGGATTGAATACACCAGTAACCCAGTGAAGCTCCATTGGCACCATTTGTCGAATCTTGTGTTGTCCAGATCATGGTTAATTATCAGTCTTCCAGTTAAAGTGTCATCGTTCTCATCATTGTCGCCAGGTTGGAGTAATGTGATCTCATCTCTATATTCATTCTGTACTTCATCACTAAACTCATAACTGTCGTCCAGCATTAAGCTTTTGATATAAAAAAGGATATTTACTATCCATAGTGGGAAAAACAATATACCATAGTTGAAATTCTAAGTATTCTGTCAGTTATCACGTTCCATCCAAATCCTGCGAATTCATACTCACACTTATCACTCTAGCCCTATACTTTCTCTTATATAAACAACGAGAGCAATAACATTGTAAATCAGGTCCGGGGGCTTCGATATCATGGTTTAGCCTATAAGTACGACCAATCTCCTCTGTCGATATTCCATGCATTGTCTAAACTCGTTTTTCCACGTATATCCGGTGTACCTTTTGCACTCTAGCTCAAGAACAGAAGATCAAAGCTTAGTAACCATCACTACTAGCTATTACAGTTGATCCATGGGAGGATTTCGAGAGCTTTTTGTAATGAGTCTAAGTTATAAGTTATAAAATTCTTTACAAACTTCGCAATTCGTTATTATCGTATTATCGTGTTTGAATAATTTACGAGAAATTACCGAATCGGGACCAAACAATAGGAATTTTTAAGAAACTTGTACCAAAAAGCTATTATGCATTCAACACTAGACAATGTATAATTTTTTTACAAACTCGCTAATGTTCTTATATAAAACCATCATTCCCATTGTTCTTTATAAATCAGGGAATTTCGTGATATTATATATTATATCCCAGAAATCATATAAAGCTTACAAAACGATTATAATACAATCATGAATTAACTTTTAAACAATATACAATCACTCCCACTCATTATATTCAACTCTCCGTATGCAACTTTTTGGACCCGCCATTATGATGATGAGAATCTTCATTTTTCCTCTTTTGATGCTTTGCACGATATTTCAAAAGAAACTTCTCCATATAGGATTCAATAAATGATTTGATTTTTTTACGTTTTTCATGTTCTAAATCCACTGGTGGCTTCCTACTATAATCACCATGCTTTTTTTGTTCTTTATCAACAAGAATCTTAACAATATCCTTAGCACATTGTTTTACAGATTCATGACCAATCTCATCTCTATATTTTTTTAACATGTTTGGAACATGTTGTGCAAAGAATTTTGACCAATTTTTTTCAAATGTTAAAGAATTCGAACTTGATGTCCCTGAGCTTGATGAAGTTGTTGAACTTCCTTGTTTCTTAGCTGCCATTTTACGTTTATATTCTTCCTTTTTTAATCTCTTGGCTTCTTCTAATCTCTCAAGTTCTTGAGCTTTAGCTATTCTTTCCTCTTCAACTTTTTTAGCATTAGCAATGATTTGAGCTAAATCATTGGCTTGCTTATTCATCTCCTTCTGTTTATGATATTCTAATTCACGTTTATGACGTTCCCTTTCTTCTTGTTCCTTCTTCAATCTATAAATGTCCCTCTCTTTACGTTCCAATTCAATTCTTTCCTTTTCTAATGGATCTAATTCTGGTTTTTCCCATTGTGTATGGCCAGTAACTTCGTTGTAATAATAACTACCACCACTTGAAGGATCAATCGCAGATTTCCAATCACGCGGTAGATCATCAAAAGCCCTTGGAGTAAGACGTGCGTTTCCCTGATCATGGTGATGATGACCATTGTTGTTATAATTTTCATTATGTTGTTTGGAAGGCGATAATTCTTTAATTTGTTGTCTTCTAGAATCGAAAATAAATTTATTTTCTGTATTTGTGCTTGATTTCTTAATTCTTCTGAACTCTTCAAATGATGCCCATCTATCCAATAATTCACTTGAAATTTTGATGATGTCTTTATTTTTTGTATTTGAAATCAAACCTTTAACAATTGGTATTATTTCCACTTTAGTTATATAATTCTTAGAAACTTTTGGCCAATTTTGCAATATTTGTAAGACTCTTTGCACTAATGATTCATCAATCTTAAATTGTTGATCATCTTCATAAAATGTTTTCAAAATTCTCCCTAATGAAGTATAACCATGTGCGTAACTTAATTTGAATTGAATTGCCTGCTGGGTGGATAATTCAATTCTTTCAATCAACTTGGCAGCGATTAAACTTTCCTCACATTGTAATAACACACCCATAACTTTATTGATCTCAAAAATATCAATTGGTTTCATGATCAATGAATTAATAAATTCAACATTCATGTTATTATCATTTTTCACAATTTTTTCACCTTTATCTTGCTTTTCTCTCAAATATTCTTGTTCATCCTCAATAGTAGACCCCAAGGCTTCAGAGATGAATTGTGGAAGTAATGATGCTGCTTCAGTTTGAGTCTTACCACCAATAAACCCAATACAATTTGGTTCACCACAATAACATGGTTGAGCATTTGCACCGTATCTATCGACATTATAATCAAAAGTGACTTCTTCACCTTTTAAAATCTTTCTTTTAGAGAAAATACCCATTTTTAATTTTTTACCCACAACCCATTTTTCCACATAACAATTTGGATTACATGAATGATTACAAAATCTGGCTAGACAACCTTTTCTAGTGGCATCAATAAATTCACCTTTTTGTAACATCATGAAGTAAAAATGCTTGAAATTTAACTCATCATACTCAATCATTCTCTTTTTAAATTGTTTCTCATCAATCACTTCACCTATATATTCATAGATAAACGTATCTGGCTCAATATCCTCCTGGGCACGTACTCCATATCCCTTCTTGGCAGTCTGTATAACGTTTATAGGAGCATATTGCTTCTTTTGGATCCTTTGGTTAGAACAATCATCGCCACATGTAGAATGGCCATTTATACATTCGATCTTGGTACCTCTATTGATACAGTCATCATCAATACACGCCTCGTTCACTTCACCGTTCCAATCTTGTCGACATTCACATGACATAAAATCACCTTGACCTGAAGATCCCAATGCCTTGGTGGCATATGTTGATACGTCCAATGTAGTGAAAGTTGTTAGAGCCTCTTCCGTCTTGTTTTCCAAGCCCAAAAATAGTCGTATCCCATCGGGTATCTTTTGCTTGATCTCGTTCTTCTTATCCAATTTCTTCTGCGATGCTAACTTGTCCTGTTCTGAGAATTTAGGAGTTTCTTCACCGTTACGCTCTTCATCGTCATCACCTTCGGAAACATCTTCGAATTCCAGCGTCTGCTCCACCACCTCGTTCTTCAATTCCGGTTCATAGTCCTCCTCGTCACTCGAGAATATATCCTTAACATCAGCCATTCTAATAATCCCAGCTAATTCTCAAGTTTTCCAATCCTACGAAATCCTCTTTGTTGATGTAAACAAATTTCAATTTTCGTGGTGAACGCTTTTGAAAAAAATTAAAAAAACATCTCCAACTAGGAATTTACCGCGAATTTTATTCAGCGTATACGCGATTTCGGACTTTTTAACTATTGTTTATTGTCTATAAAAAGGCACCGTATCGTTAAAGACTCTTCAAAATTGTGGCAACTTTGTGGAACTCTTTTAAATCATCACTCTCATCGTCACCTTGGTCGTTCCTGAAGATCTGGGTCACGGTGCTTAAGAGCTTCTCGATTTTGTCCCAGGATTCTTTATTCACATTTCCAGGTCTGGAGTTTGTATATAATTTTCGAGCGTTTGACTTGTACACAGAGCCTTTCTGGACAAGCGCAATCTCTTTGATTTCCCTCGCACGTAATGACACTATGATAGTCTTGGTCTTGGTATACGTTCCAAGATTATTTTTCATTGATGATATGATCTTGGATTCTAAATCATGAGAAATAGGACATGCTTGAATTTGAAAATCAGGAATGTATTCATGAACGTATCCACAAAGTTGGGGTAATGTATGATGTTTATATTCTTGCGCTTCATTCATGTCATTTTCTTCTGTGGTTTCATCATTTTCATCGTCAAATGGGATATCCAATATCGACACATTTTTAACATCATCATAATCGACTTGATACTTTATACTGTCTTCCCTCATCAATTCTGTGCAATCTGATTTTAGCTTATTGTACCAGTATTTACTCGTTTTAGAAACTTCACCAATGCTATATAACGTTGTTGTTGTTCTTTCGATATTTGGAGTCTTAGGGATACTTAATCTTTTGAAAGATTTTGGTAAATTTGATAACCCACCACATGTTAAATCATATGAAGAACTTGTGCGAGACATGTTGTGATGTTGACTAATAGTGGAATTTATAGAAGATTGCCATGGATAATCTTCATATTCATTAATTGGTGATGGTGATTTGTGAGATTGAGATGAGTTGGATGATGATGATGAATTATTATCCATTGCAGAATTTTTCCAATTTTGTAATAATTGGAATCCACGATTTAAAGAGGATGAAAATGTTGTTGATGATGAGGATAATGAAGATGAAAGATATGCCATGGAGTTGGAATTTGACATTGAAGCTGGTTGAATAACTGAACTTCTTGACGGTGTCATAAATGAAGGAGTAGGTGTGGCGATTGATCTTGATGGAGTGGTTGGAATTTCCCATCCTTTGTTGATTACTGATGGTGTTGGAGGTGTCAATTCATTTTCATTCAAAGTTGAAGATTGTTCCTTCTTTTTAGGAATCTCAATACTCAAGTCTTGTGATCTTCTTGGCTCTGGAACTGATTCTTTTTGTACTTTAAACTCCAAATCAAATGGTAAGATCCCTGATAAAATGAAAATTAACTTTTGTGCAACCATGGGATTTGAAGCCATTATTACCACTCTAACCAACTCATTTGAGTTCTTGTTGATCAATTGATATTTAACAGATTCCACAATTGTTAATAAAGTGGAGAGAAATTTCGTTCCATTGAACCCCAGTTTAGCACCATCTTTCACCTCTATCCAATTATTAACTTCAAAGCACCAATTTTGTAAAATGTTGTCAAACTTTGTCAAGCCTGGCAATAATCTTGGAATTGTAATCAGATGTCTTAAAGATTTTATAAAGGTTTTGAAAAAAATATGTATATCAAGGTAATTTGTAGCAGGTGTTGTTGAGCTTGAAGTACTCGATATCGGAACGGTTGATGTTTTTTTCAAATGGTTTTCAATGAATACCCCCTGAAACAAGTTGAAATAATTTGTAATAGTGAACCAATTTGTCAAGATTAATGTAGATAAGTTTGCCTGATCGATGGGTATTATCACTCCGATCGCATAATTTCTCTTCTTGTTAACGTTAAAATGTCTCGATACCAAAATTGAATTTTTAACACCTTGAGTTGTAGAAGGTAAAATATGTAGCTTGGTGTTATCAAATTTATTCAAATCATGATGACAGATCCCATTACCAAACATGATTTCCACAATTTCTAAAAGTTCATGCCTCTGTGTGGTGCTATTGCTTATTTTACCAAAATGAGGATCTAATGCCGAATCGTAATGAGTCTTGAAATTGTTCTTCATCATTAAATCACCTTTATCTTGGACAATCACCAATCTGAATTGGTTTACATCTAACTTTGTGGATTGTAAATGGTTGGGAGTCCCATAAAGAATGGTACGAGAGTATGAATCCTCAGTGGAATAGTTAGCACCAGGGTCATGGAAGCTGATACCATTTGGACCCAGGCCTTGACCAGTCACTGTGGTGTAAGTCTCATTTGAACCCGTTGATGAAGGGGTTAGTGAAGTTGTTGATGTTGACGTGGTAGTGATGGTCGGGGTGATATAATACTGGCCTGACGACCTGTTCACGTGCTCGTTCGACCTGTTGTTGTTGAACAGGCGCCCCAGCATCCTTTTCGACGAGGTTTGCTTATGATTAATTTTTGTTTAGAATAGAACGTGTGTATCTTTTCTTGATGGGGCCTTACAAGGCCATTTGATTATATTGTTATAGCCATAAATCCAAGCAGCGAGGTGTTTTGGATGTGCTTTTTTGGTGTTGAAAGGATATTCAGGGTCTGAAGATGTGGAAGTGATGACGAGCAGCTGGAAACCAGTGTCTCTTTCTATGGTCTATCCGTCTCTCTGTTATCTCGTGTTATCGTATACATCCAATCTGTCCACAAGCGAAAAGCGTGATCATTTTTTGGGAAAAGCGGTTGCGCCCACAAGAGCCGTTGCTGAGTAAGCAGATATTCTATATTAGAGATAACTGGGACTGAATTAGGTGCAAAGAATTGGATATATATATATGATAATATTCTACGAGTTAAAGGCTATTTACTGGTGGTATTTTTGTTGTGTTTTGACATGTTTTATGAATTTTCAGTTAATTTCAGGAAAAAGTACAACCTTGTTAATTTTATTCTAGCTTCTAAATAACAAAAATCCAAAATAACAAAAATTTCAAATACACAAATAGACCTTTTAAATCATACCATCAGTTAAAGAAAATTCAATTAATAAATAGAATACAATAAAATTATAATTCCCCTATACAAATATTCCCAGTCATTTCCAAATCCGCATTAATTTCCCAATGTGGCAGCTTTTCCCGCGAATGTCCACACTAAAAAGCCACAAACTTATCTATTCGATCAGAGACAGCCCAGATCAAGGCTTTATTGTCGGAAATTGGCGGTTCAAAAGCTCTGAAGAACGTGGAATTGCTGTGGATTACTGAGCACGGGTATATACTCTCCTTACAGTGCTTTATTAGCCGTCAAACAGAGACCAGCAAATTGAGTTTGGTTGACACCCGTTTTACAATTCCGGTATACCTATCTGATCTGATAAGTATATATAGATCAGCTTGGAGCTTGAGCTCGACTATAAGGAAAACTCACCGTTCAATGATTCGACAATGTCCCACCACAGTCCTTTTAGATTCACAGACCCTTTCAAGAAGGACAGAGATCTCACATATCAGCATATAGGACTTACGAAGCAAATAACTAGGTATTATCAATATTTCATTATAATATGTTCCATCTTATACATAATTGGCAAGCAGACCTCTAGGTTATACAACCATTTCCACAGAAAATCAACTACAGTACCGAATAGTAGATCACTTACGAGGAAAAGGCTTCTCAAATTCCAATCTTTTTTAATATCCAAACCCACAGTGCCAATCCTATCGTCTTTATTCCATGATAATAAAACAATGATCATCACTTCAGCATTTTACATCATTAACTGCATAATCTTCACATATAAACTTCCAATAGACAATTCATTCAATTTGGCATTAAGAGCTGGTCTAGTGTCAGGCTCAAATATCCCATTGTTATACCTAATTCCATTAAAATCCGGCCCATTGCTATACCTTTGGGATGAAAGTTATGAGAATTTGATTGTTTATCATAAGTTTATTGGAATATTAGTTTTACTTATGGCTGCTGTTCACGGGTTTGCATTCAGTTATTGTATAACTTGGGAATGGTTGTTCAACAATATAAAGGGCCAAACTGGGTTCATCACTATAAGTTTCTTTATAATCATTGCAATCAGTTCAATTACCGTGGTAAGGACAAGATGGTATGAGCTGTTTTATTCATTGCATCTAGTGAGCTTTCTAATGTTCTTACCTTTCTTCTATAGACATCATTATGTCTGTAAACCATTTGTCGTTTTTGTCGTTATATCATTAATCTTTGATAGATCCATGAGATGGATTTGGAAAATTTGGATAATGAAGTGCAACATTGTAAACGTTGACCAAGAAGATGATATGATTTTGATTTCAATTGACACAAACTTGACACATCTTTCCAAATTTGAGAAAACTGTATCATATTTATTATTTAAACCAACACATACCAGGTTACAATGGGAAATATCAAATCACTTATTTATAAATATACCTAAATTATCAATATTCCAATCACACCCATTCACAATTGCCAATCCTCCAAGCGCAAAAAATCCACTTTTAATCATCAAAATACATAAGGGATTCACACAGAAACTATTTAAGGCATCCCTAGTGCAAACACAGTTCACATGTTTTATCCATGGTCCATATGGGAACTCATCCAAACACTTCCCACCAAATGATCAACACGATTTAATGCTTGAAATATCAATACCGTATCACATTGAAACATTAGAGACAACACCATTAGTCCCTTCAAAGCCAAATTTTAGTACATCTTCAAGTTTATCTTCCATCTCTTCACCAAGAACCAAAATTATACTGATTGCCGGTGGGGCAGGTATATCATTCACATTACCATTACTTGAAATATATCATAAAAACCCTGCATATGATGTTTCATTTATTTGGATAATAAGGTCAACGAAACCGTTGCAAAAGATAAAATTCAGTGAAAGTGATAACATTGTGATATGGTGTACTTCTGAAAAAGGCCGTCCTAATATTTTGAATCTTCTCTATGATACTTCACCATTATCATATGATCATATTAACATAATGGCATGTGGGCCCAACTCTTTAATACAAAGCATCAAACATTTTACAAGACAGGGAATTTCTAAAGGAATGGATATAAATTTAATAACCGAAGAGTTCTCCTTCTAATTATCTATTTATTTCTCTAAATATACATTGATACCCGTTATAACAATCCACCAAAAAACACTAAAACATCCAATTTTCCTATCGATATACCATCCATTCAAGGGAACAACAATGGCGTAAACAATAAGCATAACTATGATCCCAACACAACTAATTTTAAAATTCAATCCAATTTCCAAAGCCAAGTATTCACTATGTGATCTAAAATTAACAATAGCACCATTTATACCAATCCCCACCAGAATATAAATCAATGGACTTCCAAAACATGCATTTATACCAATAACACTTAGATCTAATTTTGCCAATGTTGTATTTGATATTAAATCACCCATAGAGTTTCCCAAGGCTAAAATTGTGAGTCCTAATAATGATTCAGAAATTTGTGAAATGATTCCAACGTTTTTCAAAATCATAATCAAATGTGAGGAAAGTTTTATTATGCATAGTAAAGAGGTGATGAATCCCAAAATTGGGATGGTATGTATATGATGTAAGAAATAATTTCCAAAAAGACATATTGAAATGAACATTGCCGTATAGTATATTGGTAGTGAAGCGCAAAATATGAATGGGATGGTGATGCATTGTGCAATAAATAATTTTTTTTTAAATTCAATCAACTCTTTATGAATAACTGAGTCTATACCCTTGGGATACACTGGAATGATCAAATTCAAGATGAATAAAATCGGATATGTAGCAAAGATAAGAATTGATGATGATGATGTATCCATGGGTTCCACCATTGGGGAGATTAGCATTGACAAGATGGATCTATTATCCTCAATGGGTGTTATTTCATTCATTTCGTCCTCTAATATTATGGATGGTAATTTGATGGGTATAGGTGCATGAATTTTAGAAGTTTCAGGCAAAGGTTCACTTTCTGATCTTGTTCTTTGATGATTTTGCGTTGTTGGTGAAATAGGTGATGATATTGTCAGTTGTTCTGAGCTCTTGACTCTCATGGATGATGGTCTTAAAGGTGATAACATTGGTGATTTGCCCTTCCATAGAGCTACTGCATCGTAAAAACTCATTTTTTGTAAACCTTTGGTCTTGTTGTCATCAATGGAGGAGATTAATGATGCCACTTCAGGGTCTAATAATGGTGATGGCTCTTCATTATGACTTGGTGATAAAGGTGTTTCTTCATCAGGGATTACCTCTGGTATTATCAATTCAGGACTTTTCCCTTCATTAGTCAGAAAAATGGAATAGTTGACATAGATCAAATATAACAATATCATCAAGATACATTCAAAAGTCATCAGTTTTTCATCCTGTATGAAATAGATTGAAATCAACATCAAAATCATGAAAAAATATAAATCTTTTAAAAACTCATAATGATTAACCCTAAAAGGCTTGATCAACCCCATACTACCAATGACAACACAAATAACGAAATTTGCAGACCCTAATAACTCACCTATGGCTAATGAACTTGAATTTGAATTGAATGCACTATATGTACTGAAAATATCTGGGGTTGCATTACCTAATGATAACAATGTCAATCCACTGATTCTACTGGATATGTTCATATACTTGGATAATATATCAAGATTTGGATAAAGGAAATTCGAAGTTATCAATCCAAATGCCATAAATATAACCAATATAGATACCCCCATAGTTAACCCCAAGCCCGGTTTAACCCATTTTTGATGAGAACATGTATAAGTCTTCGCTAATTTGAACACATCAGCATCACAGTGCTTCTTTATATAATGACAAACAGTCTCACCATCACCAATTTGCGAAATATCACACGTTGAGTTGATATCTGTGTCAATTCTTGATATGCCATGACCGTTGTTTGCTAAGACCTGATTCGAAACCTTATCGTTCTGGAGTACACAGAATAAAACATAGCACAGTGGGAAAACATAGATGCATAGTATCAGCCAGTGATGTTGCTGAACATATCTTCTCAATCGTTGCCTCCTCATCACAGCATGGTCTTTTTCAGGGTCCTTTTAAGTCAAACTTATCACTATTTAAGCCTCTTTTATCAGCAAAAGTGTCAAAATATCAAAAACGAAAAAATTATTTTTTACGCCAATTTTTTGCGCAAAAAGCGAAATTTTCATTTTTGTGAAATTCGCGTAAATTTCGCTTTGAAGAATCGGAAACGTAATCTTTTGGTGATGAGGAAACCAAAACATTCCTTCAACCGTGTTTTCCTCTGCTAATACCTGCTTGTTAACATAGAAACTTCTTGCTATACATTGAGCTGGCTGCTACGTTGCAACAAGGGTAAACCAACACCACAATGTCCTCCATCACCACTTTTCTCACAACAAACAGATTTCAAGATCCATTATCACATGTTGAACTTCCCTTTGTGAACGAATATATCAAACCACTTATCGAGAATCCAATATTGGATAATCATATTCATGAATTGATCCTAGTGATCCTGGGGTATCACTCGATATTCGTGGGGTCTTCAATCCTGTCACCTTTATTGTTTCCTAATGCATTCAAGACACTAAGTGTTAAAAATAAAGTGGATTTCCATATTCATATCGTTTCCATGATTCAATCCGTGCTTATATTATTCGCTATTGTACCATTGTTTAACGATCCTATTCTCTCGGTGGATAGAGTGTTTGGTTATACTCCATATGCTGGGTTCATTGCAACAATGGCTCTTGGTTATTTCATTTGGGATACTTTAATCTCTATAATTTATGTGAAATATTTTGGTGTGGGTTTTTTGATTCATGGATTAGTTTCAAGTTCTGTCTTTTGGATTGGATTGAAACCATATATTATGCATTATGCTGCTATTTTTATACTTTTTGAAATATCTACACCTTTTTTAAATTTAAGATGGTTTGGTATTAGATTCCCAAATTTATTCTCTGATTTGTTCAATTTGATAAATAATGCAATTTTGATTTTAATTTTCTTCTTTGTGAGAATTTGTTATGGTTGGTATCAAGCATATCATTTAGGTAAAGATTTTTATTTAGCATCTTTTGATGAAAGATTTTCATTATTTGGTACAATTGTTATAATGGGTGGTAACTCTGTTTTAAATGTTTTAAACCTATATTGGTTTTATAGAATGGCTAAAGTTGCATATGCAATCTTGGCTGATATGTTTACTGGTGGGAATGCACATGATGATGACAAGAAGGATATATGATGAACCCCTCGCGAGGAAATACATATTCCAAATAGACGTTATTTATTTCTACATGATTTTGCATCTTGTTATTAAATAAAATATACATTTTTTATATTTATCTATTCCTGTAATGTATCATAAACAGTCGATCTTAAAAATCCTTGAATTTTTGATATTCTGAAGTCTCCAATGTCTTTAATCCAATATCTATATCGGTTTGAATATCTTTAATCAATGCTTCTTTTGTTGTATAATTCAATTCTGGTCTTATATACCCCAAGACATTAAAATCCACAATTGCACCATAAAAAGTTGAATTAAATTCATGAATGATATGTAATTCCACAGCTTTTTCTTTATTACCATAAAATGGGTTCCATCCTATAGACATAACATGAGGTAATACCACATTTAAATCCTTACCTTCTATAAGACCATGTCCATATTTATAATCAACATCTGTTCCATCTTCTCGTTGTTTAATTTGTGATTTTAATTGTGATTGATCCCTTAACACTCTAGCAAATCCAAAATAAACACCTGGATCTAATTGTGTCACTGATTCCACTTCTTTAGTTGAAACATTTGCAGTTGGAATACCTAATTCAGCTGAACCTCTTCCAAAACCTGCAACAACTTTAACATTATGTTCTGTTATTGGGAATGGAGATTGTGGAATTTTAGGAATTGGAATGTCTGGTCTGACCATTGGTCTTGTAGTGTATGTTCTATATGTATTGTGTTTTTTCAATTGAAATGAGCAAAACTTTAGCATAAAGGATATTTTCCACTTATCAATATAAATGTCCTAAATTGCATGTTCATGCTACTGTGGATTTCTTTGATTTCTGCGCAAACCAAAAAAAACTACATATATTACATAATCAATTAGTAACTCTATTAAAATGCTGATGACTTCTGGCCTTATGACCTATGACTCCATTGCTTCAAAACTTTTAAGTTTACCACTTGTTTGCCAATCTTCACCAATTGTATATAGTGTCTTGGCACCACTGAGGTTCTTTTCACTTACTGATTGGGTCCAAATTGTCCAAATCAGAGTTAATAGCTTAATAGCTTGTTTCCCATAGACTTGAGTTAATTCTAATGCAGCAGCTTCCCACCATGATGAAATAACAATATAATGAACATTCGATAAAAGATCTTTAGGTAAGTTGATAATTCTTGCTAATAGTATCCAACTATTAGAAATATCGAATGGATGTTCGACATTTTGGAAATATTTAGCATCTAATGGGATTCGTGTTAATACTGCGTAAAGTGTCATAATTCCACCTAATCTTTCATC
Organism: Hansenula lynferdii; assembly: GCA_030582155.1. NCBI lineage: Eukaryota > Fungi > Ascomycota > Saccharomycetes > Phaffomycetales > Wickerhamomycetaceae > Hansenula > Hansenula lynferdii. Next base: position 42,616 of record JAKTWT010000114.1, on the reverse strand, counting down.
ATGACTAACTTCATCTTCCCATTTAGATCCATCTGATCTTTTCCACCCCATACGTAGCATACCTTCTTCAGTATCAACGGCACATGTATACCCAATGACCAATGGACATTTTTTAACAAATCTTGCCATTAATAATTCTTTCAAATCTGGGAATTCCACTAGTAAATTCAATGTTAATTTTGCCAATGGTAATGATGAGCTTGAATGTACTCTAACCTCGGTTTCAGCTTGTGCGACAATAGCCTTAGCGACGAAATTTAAGATCCATTTAAATGCTAATTCATTTGCTTTGGTTTCATTAATTAATGCAATGACTTCATTACTGATACGTGATAATTGTGAAAGACTGTTTGTTAATTGACCAAATTTTGGATTGATTTTTCTCTTGTGTTTAAGCACTGCATTTTTTGTTGGTAAATCACTTTTAACCTTGAGTATGATATCTGATTTTATAGTTTCAATTATTTTTTTGTAATGGAAAAATTGCGTTTCAACTTGTTTATAGTTTGTTATACCTTTCCCCTTTTTAGCTTCTTCTTCCTCTTGTAATTTTTTCTGCTTAGCTTCTTCTTCTTGTTTTTGCTTTGCTTCTAATGCTTCCTTCTCTTCCTTGGCCTTTTTCTCTTTCGCCAGTCTTTCAGCTTCTTCTTTAGCCTTTTGTTCAGCTTCTTTACGTTGACGTTCCTCTTCTTCTTTTCTCTTCCGCTCTTCTTCTTCTTTTCTTTTGCGTTCTTCCTCAAGTCTTCTTCGCTCCTCTTCCTCTCTTCTCTTCCTCTCCTCTTCAAGACGTGCTCTTTCTGCCCTTATGGCATTGATCTGTGCAGTAACTTTTTGAGAACGTTCAGATGCTCTTGATTCCACATCCCCTATAATCAACTCCTGTCTTTTTTGGAATGATGAGTCTCTCGCACTTGAGTTCAAATGTGCAGAAGTCGAATCTCCTAGTATATCTTGTCCCGAAAGTGATGGTCTTCTGGTGTGTTGTGCTGAATTAGGCCTACTTGAAGGTCTTGAACTGGTTCTTGTTGTTTGATGAGATGCAGTGTGTTGTATCATTTGATAACGTTCTTTGAACCTAAGGTCCTTAAGCAATTCGGACAGATCATCCAATTGTTCCACTTCCTCGTCGTCATCCTCGAATTCTGAAGAGAGATCATGGATTTGCAAGTTTTGTTTGGATCTAGGTCTGGAATTGTATTCTGATTTGGCCAGAGGTGAAGAGTTGAAAACATTGTATGTCTTTCTGACACCGTTACTACCTCTTCTGTCCGTCTTTGAAGGGGTAATAACTGATTTCAACGGTGATGAGTCTATCAATCCCACTGGTCCCTCCTCTGTGTACTCGTCATCTGACAGCGAGTCATAACCTGGATCGATCTCCTCTCTCGATGCATTTGAGATTGTTCTGTGTGGCGAGAATCTCATATCCAAAAGCTCGTTTGTATGTCTGGGGGTTTCTATCTCTGTTCTAGCCAAAGTTTCCTGTATGTCTTTTGTTGATATTTTCAAGTGTACTACGTTTTTTTTTTGCCCTTGAGAAAAAGCTTATGAAAAACATCAACAGATTTAAAACAGCACCAAAACCACAAACAAAAAACACCAGCCGCTGAAAACCACAAAATGCCACCGAAAAAGAGAACGAGAGCCGCCCAGAAAGACGCTGGAGGGGACGTGGACCAGCAGCAGAAGCGGCCCAAGACGCCAGCGGTGGAGATGCCACCGCTGCCTTCAAAGCAGACCGTGGACACCTATAGGCCAGGTTTGGAAAAGACACCGGAAGAGCTGGCGAAGGCCATGACTGAGCACATCGAGAAGAACAGCGCTTCGTTGACCGTGGCGGAACAGGGTCAAGTGCAGCTCAGGATATCGGTATCAGCGACAGAGGGCGATTTATTGCTGGGGAAAGATGGGAAGTCCCATGTGGAAAAACTACAAAAGGTGTCAAACACAGTGCTTGTGGTGACGGACAAGAAGCTCGCCAGCATAGACAGGGAGGTGATAATAACGGGTGGTGTGAAAGAGGTCACCGTTGCAGCTGCACATGTTGCGTATTTTTTGACCACGATGCTCGAGGCTGGAACATTGGATACGTTATATCATCTCACATTGTTGGTATCACCATCCGCTGCAGATGCTATCAGGTTGATCAATTTCAAGTCCACGATAGATATCTCCACGATGCCTGTGCCCTTCTCCAACTACCGATCCGTTTACGTTGAAGGAACAATGCCACGTTTGATGCTCACAGTCTCATCTATCTTATCCACTTTGGCCACACTACCTTTGAAAACCCAACTATTCGAGGATTTCCCACCGGAGCAGTTCCCCATTGCAGGATTCAAGAGTGACTACGTAAGGTCCGAGTTGACACAGAGCTTGTTGACCAAGAGTAAAGAATCATTTGCCAAATACCTGCGTCAAGATTTCTCCACCGATGCTAAATCTCAAAGACAGGACCCCAAACTACACACACATACCCAGATTGACGAGTACATGAAAGAGTCACAAGCTAAAGTCAAGTCACTGGATGCAAAGAAATACGCCATTGACGTTCCAGTGGACTCAATCGCCAACATTATTGGTACAAACGGGCTCAAGATCACAGAAATCAGATCCAAGTCCAATTGTAATGTCATCATTGACGACCATCCAAGAGACACGCAGTACAAGGTGCTCACCATCAGCGGGCTCCCGGAGTCCAACCTCATTGCTCTCCAGTACATCAAATCGCTCATTGTGTAGAATAGACGAAATAGCCAATTTATCAGCCTGTAGAATATTATGCAAGGGGAACGAAAAACTCACTCGCGAAAAAACAAAATGTGAAACCAAACAACAACATCACCAAGACAAGACAAACAGCTATACAAAATCACACCGAAAAGCAGACGGAAAATGGGCGCCGCTGATAATCCAAAGAGACGCTCGCTGCTGTTCCCATTTGCAAAGGCCGCGCCGAAGGAGTCTAAGTTCGAGGTAGTCAACAGGAAGAAGAACCCTGCAGCCAATCTGACAGCTAATGCTCAACAACAGCAGAGTCAGGCCAAACCAAAGCAGTCAGGACCATCGACAACCAGCTCTCAACCATTGCCAAAGACCAAGCCTCCACTCAATCCACAAATCCCACCAAGCATCAACAAGACTAGACCGGACAAGTCATCCAACAGTGCCCTACCAGCAACCAATTTGGATGTGAACTACAACAACATCCCACCGGTACCAGACTATAATTCTACGCTGAATGCTCCACCAGTCACAATCAAAGGCAGATCGGTCTCATTGACGAAATCAGATGCTCCACCAAGAAGAAAACCACCATCAGCAGTGGATGCACTAGGTGTAAATCAAAACCATTCTGCATTATCAGTGAATAGTGGTGCCCTGTCTTTCCAAAGCTCGAAATTGGATTCAAAATCTGTACAGGAGGAGCAAGATCGTTCAATAGACGTTATGAGTGGGCCAACTGAGGATATAAAGACCGCACCAGAGATCGTTGCACCACCAAATATAGTCATCACTAATGATGGGATAAAATCTCAAGAAAGCCTGGACTCAACCAAAGTGGATGATACAGAGGAGATACAGCAGAATACAGCAGACTTGAAATTAGATGAACATCCACCTCACACAGAGATGGTGATACCTCAAGTTTACAACGAACAACCTTTCCAAAGCACCGATAGTTTCCAAATCAGTCTTACTGCACCTTTAAAAACATCATCTTCACCATTTGCCAACCCTGCGCTTAACCATTCGCAAGCTGATAGTTTCAGATCAGCTTCAGAATTTAGAAATGATTCTGACGAGGATAGCATTATGCAAAAAACACCAACAGAACTTCGTAACGATCCATTTGAAGAACCAAGGGATGAATTACCAATTGAAAAATCAAAATCACCAGAACAACAACAAACAGAACTTGGTGATGATCCAGATTCAAGTTTTGAAGTTCAACCACTGTTTTTCCATAAAAAAACTAAAAGTGGTGTTTCAGATATTACCACATCAAGTTTACCATACACTTCAGCATCTCCGAAAAAGACACATGGGAAACAATTATCACTATCTGATGATATACTGAGAGATATTGAGGAGTTTCAAAACGCTATTCCTTCACATGTTCAAGATGAAACGGATGAAGTCTCACCAGTGTCACCACTAGATTTCAAACTTGGTACTGGATTATCAGTTCCTGAACAGACCCAGAGAAGATCAGCATTATACGAAGAAGCTGATTATAGCGGTGAAGATTATGATGGGGAATATACTCCACAAAGTTATAATTTCCCTGATAATGGTCGATTAAGAGTACAAAATCCAGATACTACACCAAAGAGTACAGATGATTCATTATTTCAAGATTCATCAGAAGAGGATTTCAAAAAAGTGGAAAGAAGGGAACAAGCTATTATTGAGCCATCAACAGATCAGCATTTTGAAAATCCAATTGATTATAATCATGTTGGTGGGATTGATAATTTCCATTCAAGAGCAAGCTCAACTCAACCGGAGATTGATTATCATAATGAATCTGAATTGAATATCCCTACACAGGGAAGAATGGCACTCGATGATGATGATAGTGAAGAGGAAGATATTATAGGAGGAATCAATGGATTAAATAGGGAGACCACACCAGTCAATGGTGGTGAACCACAATTATCAATACCCAGATCCCAATCACTACACAATATTTCAGAATTTGGATCACCAAATTCAAATGTACCTTCATCGCAAATCAAATCTAGTACATCTGATGAAGATGATAGATACAATTTCGAACAGTCTTCAAGAACTAATACAAGTGATCAGGCATCTTCATACTATGCAAACACTGGACAAACCAGAAGATTCCATGTTGTTAACACTGGTGATTATTCAGATGATGATGATGATCAAAACTCAAGACAGATGTCATATGATCCATCATATGATGATAACAATTCAAATGCGTTAAATCCAGACTATAGTGTCATTCATCAACAATTAACAAATAGCACTGGGAGAAATAGGGATTCAACAGATGAGGAAATGCTGAGTTTTACTGCTAAATCACCCATACAAAACGATTTTTCATTTGAACCAAGATCACCAAGAATTTCCAATAGTAACATGAGTGATATTGATCTATCCAAGAATCCAGCCTCTAATTTTGAAAGCCCTGTATCTGCAACAAGTCCAATAAATACTTATGATCGAAGAGAAGATACAGTGGCACCTGTTCAATATGTCTCCGCTACAAACAATGCAGCTTCAAGAAGACCACCTCCATTGAGTGATGCGCCCAAGACAACAAGAGTGGCAAGATCATTATCAACATCACAACCACCACCTGCATTTAATTATAACACTGTACAAGAATCAGAAGCAAAAGATTTGGTTGTACCTCATTCGGATTCTCATGAACCTGAAAAATCAAGTTATGTGGAGATGTTAAGAATAAGCTCAGGTACTGCAAATAGTGAAGTCTCTGCAAGAACTTGGGGTGTTCCTATTGGTATTGCAGATATTGATCATTCCAAGATGGCCACCACAACTTCCCGCACAGCGTACAAGAGAGCTCAACGTACAAATAAGAGTGATTTGAAACATGGTAAGATCAAACCAAGATTATTAGCATCTGAAGTGGATGATGATGATGTATCAACAGAAGTTATATCTACAATGGATGGTCAATCAATAGATTTGGAAAAATCAAGAACACCTTCAATCCACTCACCATCTCAATCTATGAGTAATTTTTCACCAGGAAGAACACCATCCACAACTAGCGGGTTTAATAACAATTATACACCTGGATCTGGTAATTCTGCTGCTGTACAAGCTGCCCTATCGAGAACTGGTACGTTAATGGGTGATAAAATTGGCTCACAATTGGGGAGATCAGGTAGTGTGATGAGCACGGTGAAACCTGTGAATAATATGACTCTATACATTGCGAATCCAGATATCGATGAAGATGAATAATTATTCCTTTTTAATGAACATGATTATAAAAATGTAACTCTTGTAGCACTTTTTTTTCCAGATCGGGAAATCAAGAATTATGTAATCGGCCGGCGCGAATTCGAAGTTCCCCTGTGAAGTTTCGAAAAAGAACAACAACAACAATTTGATGGAATCTGAGACCAAATCAACAGAAAAAAGGTCACTTTGACAGCCAACGTTCAAGCATTGATCCAACATTGCATAGTCTAGAGAGACGTAGAGGAATAATTGTTTATTACCAACTTCGAAAGACTAGGATCACGCGTGATTGAAAATTGAAGTTTTCGCAGTCATCAGATTTTTGTACGTGTTCAGTCATTGAATAGAATTTTGATCTGGAAGATTAGAAAGCTAACAACTGATACAGGAGCGAAGATAATGACAGACGTTGCATATACATTGGTCTTTGACCCAAATCCTGCCAACAAGGTGTCAATTAATGAATTTAGAACCTTGTTGGAAAAGGGTAAAGATGAATCCAAGATTGATGCCATGAAGCAAATCTTGATCACAATGCTTGATGGTAATCCAATGCCAGAACTATTGATGCATGTGATTCGTTACATCATGCCTTCAAGAAATAAAGAATTGAAGAAATTGTTATATTTCTATTGGGAAATTGTTCCAAAACTTGATAGTGATGGTAAATTAAAACAAGAAATGATCTTGGTGTGTAATGCCATTCAAAGAGATTTACAGCATCCAAATGAATATATTCGTGGTAACACTTTAAGATTCTTGACCAAATTGAAAGAAGCAGATTTATTAGAACAATTGGTACCATCTGCTCGTGCATGTTTAGAACATCGTCATGCTTATGTGCGTAAATATGCAATTTTTGCCATTTATTCAATTTATTTGGTTTCTGATCATTTGATCCCTGATGCCCCAGAGATTATTAATGATTTCTTAGTCACTGAGACTGATCCAACATGTAAGCGTAATGCTTTCATTGCATTGGGTAATTTGGATAGAGATGGTGCCTTACATTTCATCCAAGAAAATGTTACAGCTTTAGAAACTATAGATCCATTATTACAATTAGCATTCATTGAATTTATTAGAAAAGATAAGGCTTCAGAACTAAGAACGAGGTATATCAATTTATTATCCGAGTTATTAGAATCCACTTCGAATACTGTTATCTATGAAGCTGCAAACACAATAACAAAATTGACAAGTAATCCATCATTTGTCGCTTTGGCTGGTAACAAATTTGTTGAATTGGCTATCAAAGAGTCTGATAACAACATTAAATTGATTGTCTTGGAAAGGATTCATGATATTCACGTTAAAAACCCTGGTATATTGGAAGATTTAACTTTAGATATCTTGAGAATCTTGTCTACCCCGGATATTGATATTAGAAAGAGAGCTATTGACATCGCCTTAGAATTGATTTCTAGTCGTAATGTTGATGAAGTTTTAAAATTGTTTAAGAAGGAATTACAAAAAACAGTCACTTCTGATGCTGATAAAGCTGTTGAATATCGTCAAATCTTAATTTCTGCTATTCATCAAACTGCCATCAAATTCTCTCAAATTGCTGCTAGTGTTGTTGATTTATTGTTAGATTTCATTGCAGATTTATCAACCACATCAGCTACTGAAATTTTGGCTTTCATTAAAGAAGTTGTGGAGAAGTACCCAGATTTAAGAAGCTCGATCGTACATCGTTTGTTAACATCTTTGGATAGTGTGAGAAGTGGTAAAGTTTATCGTGGTGCTCTTTGGATCATTGGTGAATATGCATTGGAAGAAAAAGATATTCAAGAAGCTTGGAGACATATCCGTTCAAGTGTTGGTGAAATTCCAATCATTCAATCTGAGAGAAGACGTATTGGTGAACCAGAAGAAACCGAAGAGGATGAAGGTAAAAAAACCAATGGTGTTCAATCTAAACCAATTGTTTTACCAGATGGTACCTATGCTACAGAATCTGCCTTAACTTCAGATAAAAAAGTCACTAAGGAAGAGACAAGACCACCATTACGTCAATTTATTCTTGATGGTGAATTTTATACAACTGCAATTTTAGCATCTACATTTGTTAAATTAATTTTAAGATTCCAAGAAATTTCACAAAATGCTACAGTTCTAAATGCTTTGAAAGCTGAAGGTTTATTAATCTTGGTCAGTATATTAAGAGTTGGTCAAACTTCATATGTTGCTAAAAAAATTGATGAAGATTCTGCTGAAAGAATTTTAACTGCAATTACATATATTGCTGAAGGTAAAGAAAGTAAATTATTAGAAGTTGCATTTTTAGAAGCTACAAAAGATGCTTATAAAGTTCAAATTGCAGCAGAAGATAAAAGAAAAGCCAAATTGGATCTTGCTGAAATTGAAAAAAATTCACAACAAGTTGATGAAGTAATTCAATTTAGACAATTTGGTAAACAAGATCCAACTACTGATGCTGATGAAGATTTAACATTAGCAACAGGTGTTAAAGTGGAGGAAGATTTATCATCAAGATTAAACAAAATTGTTCAACTTACAGGGTTTTCTGATCCTGTTTATGCTGAGGCATATGTTAAAGTACATCAATTTGATGTTGTCTTGGATGTTTTATTAGTTAATCAAACCACTGAAACTTTACGTAATTTACATGTTGAATTTGCCACATTAGGTGATTTGAAAGTTATTGATAAACCAACAACTCAAAATATTCCAGCACATGGATTTTTCAAAATTCAAACTACTGTTAAAGTTACATCTGCTGATACAGGTGTTGTATTTGGTAATATTGTTTATGATGGTGGTCATGGTGCTGAAAATAAAGTTGTCATTTTAAATGATGTTCATGTTGATATTATGGATTATATTAAACCTGCTAAATGTTCTGAAAATAAATTCCGTACCATGTGGAATGAATTTGAATGGGAAAATAAGATTGTTATTAAATCTAATTTACCTTCATTAAATGATTATTTAGAAGAATTATTAAAGGGAACTAATATGTCATGTTTAACACCAGGTGCAGTTATTGGTGAAGAATGTCAATTCCTAAGTGCAAACTTATATTCTAAATCATCATTTGGTGAAGATGCATTAGCCAATTTATGTATTGAAAAGAAAACTGATGGTCCAATTGTGGGTCATGTTCGTATTCGTTCAAAAGGTCAAGGTCTTGCCTTATCATTGGGTGATAGAGTTGCTGCTATTGCTCGTAAGACTAATAAGGCTAAATTAACAACTGTTTAGAGGATTATGTTTGTACGTTATTTGATTTTTTTTATGTATAAAAGAATAAAAAAGTATTGTAATTAGTTACTAGTAGACTACAATTTTTCCTATTTACAAATGTTTATATCAGTTTATACATAATTTATAATGTATTTTTCTTTTCGTTACCATAAACTGGGAATCCATAAGCACTTAATAAAGTCCTAGCTTCTGCATCAGTTTGAGCAGTGGTTTTAATATTTATATGCATACCATAAGTTTTTGACCATTGATCTTGATTATTTTCAATTTCTGGGAAGAATTTTAAATCAGCAGGTGTTAACCCCATTGAAATATTACCATTTTTATCACCAGATTTTGTAGATAAACCTTTAAATTCACGAATTCTTGGGAAAACAATTTCTGTTAAAGTGGAAATAAATTGAGATAATGGTCTACCTTTTAATTCCACTTTAGCACCCATTAACCAACCTCTACGGATCCCCCATGCAACAACATCTTTTCTTGAGTATAAAGGTTTTGGTTTGCAATTTGTAATTTGTTGTAATTGTAATGCGACAGCAATTGCATGATTTGAATTATCTTTAGAAATTTTAGCATATGAATTAATTGTTATTGATTCAATTTGTGCAATGTTTTTGTTTGTATGTGGTTTAATATCTGGAGTTTCCACTGCTGAACCTTTTGGTTTTCTCATTACACGAGATGGATGATTTGGTGAAGAACCATCCCATTCTCTTCTTTTCAAACCTTCTTTACGTTTTTCATTGTGTTGGAAATTTATTAATAATAGATCTGATTGAACAGAGTTTGTGTAATATTCTGAGACTCTATCCTGATGGGTAGCGACTGGTCTAAAAGATGGATTTCTAATATCGTTTTTCTCTAAATTTAATTCTGGGAATCTTGGAGATAGTTTATTCTTATTGATCTTGACCAAATGATGTACCGGTTTCACGACCGAACACCCGGTTCTCCCTGCGGCAACGCTGGTGGTGGAAAACAGACGCACACCGCTCTGACTAGCGACTCTTTGACCAAACATGTCTAGGCAATGGATCTCAACTAACAAACTGATCTGAACCGTATTAATTCCAACTGTTTGGACTATTCATGAATTTTTCACATTTGATCGCACTTTTCGCGAAAATAAAAGTCACCGGGTAAAAAAAATAAAAAAAAAAAAAATTCGCGAAGCCATCGCTTGAAAAAAAATTTTAATATAAGAAGAGCTCAATACTAACAAAACGAGACCCAAGTTTAGATCAAAAGGATAGTTATCAAGATGGCTAAGAAGGAAAAGAGTGTTAAGGAAGAGTCAGGTGAAGACAACTACGAGAGTAGAATGTCTGCTGTGTTACCTTTTGCCAAACCATTGGCTCCAAAGAAATTGAACAAGAAGGTATTGAAGACTGTTAAAAAGGCATCAAAGGCTAAACATGTTAAAAGAGGTGTTAAAGAAGTTGTTAAAGCTTTGAGAAAAGGTGAAAAGGGTCTTGTTATCATTGCTGGTGACATTTCTCCACCAGATGTCATTTCACATATTCCAGTTTTATGTGAAGATAGTTCTGTTCCATTTGTCTTTATTCCATCAAAAGAAGATTTAGGTTCTGCAGGTGCTACTAAGAGACCAACATCTGTTGTTATGGTTGTTCCAGGTGGTGGTAAGAACAAGAAGAGTGACGGTAAGGCTGAAGAGTACCGTGAAGGGTTTGATGAAGTGGTGAAGGAAATTCCAGAATTGGAGTAAACAAATATTTGCAACAAAAAAAATAAGTCAATGAAGGCATGAAGAATTGCTTTAAAAGCATAAACAACTGTATATTAGCATTATCATAAACGGATTAATATCTTACGGGATCATTTGTGTAAATGCATTATTTTTTATTAGGAATAATCTATGTAAAACAACAACAATCTAAACTTTGTATGCAAAATGGAATAAATAGATGAAATTTCTTCTTATAGTTGAGATTTAACCCAACCTTCAAGACCACCTTTAACAATGATTTCTTGTAAGTTTGTACCTAATTCACCAACTTTTTGTTGTAAGACCACTTCACCATCTTTACCTTGAGTGACTGTCACTGTAGCTTTTTCAACATTCCATTTTAAGAACCAACCAGTTCTTCTTGTTAATTCCTTTGGAGAATCTTTATATTTTTCCCTCAACATGTTGATCAAATCTGGAATTTCCAAAGTTAACAGGGCATTGTTGATACTGTTTCTTGAGAAAATATTACCAAATGAACCAGCAACGACTAATTTCATATCTCTTGCCAAGATAGCAGTAGCTGCTTGTTCTCTTGAAGAACCAGTACCAAAGTTGAAACCTGAGATGATAATATCATCAGCGTGAGTCTTTGCACCAAATTCGGCATCATAATTCTCCATACACACTTCAGCCATTTTTTCTCTTGGAACGTCATCTTGATAAGTGTATTTCCCCGGATAAATACCATCGGTATTGATATTGTCAGCATCACATAGGATCAATTCACCTTCAATTTGTTTTGGGAAGTCTGGTAATACATCAACACCTCCAGCAGCATCGGAATCATCAGAGGCTGGTTTTTCTGGGATGTGGATTTCCTTTTGGATCCCTAAAGCACCATTAGCTGGTGATCCATCCAATTCTTCAGGACCACCAATTTTACCCAAGACAGCACTTGCAGCAACGACTTCAGGTGAGGCCAAATAAGCCAAGGCGTCCTTGGACCCCATTCTACCTTTGAAATTACGATTTGTAGCTGAAATCCCAATCTCGCCTTCTTTCAACAGACCAGTCCCCAATCCGATACATGGACCACAACCAGCTGGTAATGGAATCGCACCGGCTTGCAACAGAGTTTCCCATGCACCAGTAGATTCAGCGTCCCTTTGCACGTTTGAAGATGCTGCAGCGATGTAGAACTCGACACCTTCGGCGATCTTGTGACCTTTCACCACGTCAGCAGCGGCCTTGATGTCACTTAGACGAGAGTTGGTACATGAGACCAAGTATGCCTTGTTCACTTTCAAGTTTTGAGCAGAAAGATCAGCTAAAGAGTTGGAAACTTTGACAGAGTTTGGACCAGAGATGTATGGAGACAATGTGCTCAAATCCAACACCAGGTGCTTAGCATAGACAGCATCATCATCAGCAGCAATCTTATTATCCACTAGGTTTTGTACGGTTTGTTTGTTGACTCTTGGATGTGGTTGCGGTAGGACTGTTAATCTGTGTTTATACCAGTTGACCAAAGTGTCATCCACTGGGAACAACCCTGACAGAGCACCCCATTCAGTGGTCATGTTGGCAATAGTTAGTCTATAATCAACAGTGATTTCATCAATATGTTCTCCATGGAATTCAATAGCGTGGTTTAACACTTCATCATTGTTGAAAACACCACATAGTGCCACAATGACATCTTTACCAGTGACACCTTTTGGTAATCTTCCTTTCAATTCCACTTTAGCCACTGGAGGGATCTGCCACCAAGTTTGACCCGTGGCCCAGATTGAAGCAGCATCTGTTCTTACAATTGGTGTACCTAATGCACCAATACCACCATAAGTGTTTGAATGCGAATCAGAAGCAACAGACAAATTAGAAGGGAACGCATACCCTTCTTCAATCATGATTTGATGTCCAATACCTCTACCAGCTGGGTAAAAATCCACACCTTGCTCTTTAGCAAAATTTTGAATATTTGAATATTTAGCTAGATTTTTTTCAGTCTTATTTTGCACATCATGATCCAATGTCATTACAATTTGTCTATTATCCTTGACATTTTTAGCACCAAGACCTTTGAATTTCAGTGCAACAGGCCATGAATTATCATGAGACATACAATGTGCAGGTCTTATAGATACATAATCACCAGATTTGACAAATTTACCATCTGGTAATCCAACAGCATATTTTTGTACAATTTTTTCAGTTAAATTTTGACCTGCAAAAGTTCTTGAACTTGTTGAGAAACAACGAGTGGACAATCGACTTATACTTGTCATTTTAAAAGTCTTTTTGATGAGTTCGTTGGTATGTGAAATTTATTTATGACTCGGTGACTAATACTGGGGAACGGAAAAGTGTACCAGTTAATGGTTAATCAATAACAATAACCAGCAATATGAAATAAATAAATGATACCTTGTGATCACCTGTTGAAATCTCCCCGAGTAAAACCCTTTGAAAACAACCAAAGATCAATTTCACTAAAATTTCCAGATTCCCATTCATATCGATAATTATGCTTCTATGACACAGACGATAAAAAAAAAACAGACAGCCCGGTCCGGCCAACAAAAGTGAAAAACTTACGCCCGCAACGGGCCAATCAGAAGCTGTGGATTTGTTATGACGAGATGAAGGAATGGGCGTATAAGGGAGGGATGACTAGGTCTATATTGTATATCTGTAATTGAGGAGACTTTTGGTGATCTTGTGTATATTTTGGTGTGATTTTTGCAACATACTGTGTTGACTTCCCAAAACGGTAATAAAAAGGGTATCGCTCGGCTATTCAAATGTTTATTATAAAGGTGAAAATCAGTGTAAACATAAACAACAATTGATAAATGTGTCAACATGATATCGCTGGATTTGCTAGAAGAGAAACAGAAGGAAGTGTTTTATAGTATAGAGAACCATGACTATACATTCATAATATCAATTGGTGTTATCCCATTATTACAATTCCTTGGAAAAGTTGAGAATACCAAGTACTTATTCATAAGTGATGATGTGGAATTGAGTAAAAATTTTAAAAATGTTCCCTATCAAAAGACTGTGTATGATGAAAGATTCTCTCTGGTGAATTCAAGTTGGTTGACATATGATTTGGCTATAAATTTATTAAGTGAGGATGATAAATTATTGGAATTGTTTGATTTTATTGTATTAGATGGGATTGATGATCGAAATGCTAGTTCAGATCTGTTATTTGCCCTTATTAATAACATGCAATTGAAAGGAAAATTTATCATACCATTAAAATCTGGATATAAAGTTGAAACTTATGTGAATTACGTTGAAAAATTCCAGTGTACCTCTAATGTACTAAGATTACAAGATCAACCAAGTGTTGATACATACTATTCAGTGATTTCATCTAATCATAATCAAGAGATGATAAACACCTTGGATAAAATCTTATCCAAAGACCAAAGTACATCTAGTTATGATATATTAATAATACTAAGTTCTAAGGATGAAATACCGAAATTTAAAACTAATTTACAAGATTTTACAATGCATCATGATTATTCTATAATAACAGATTTATCAAATTATAAAATCACTGGTGCACATCGAAGAATAATTTTAGCCAATACATCTCATCAATTTCTTAATTTCCCACATAGGGTACGATATATTATTGATTTTGGAGCAAAACAAAGAATAAGAGTTGATCAAGTAGGGATTGATTTATTTGAAAATGTATCAACAAGTTATAATGAAATTAATCAACATTTAGCAATACTTGGGTATGATTCTAGTTATTTCACAATGATTGAAGAATCCAAAATTGATGATTTTTATATTGGTATTACAAATATTGCATTTTTACCATATTTGTTATATCTTTTGAAATTTAATCAGTCATTAAATGAATTTATATTTTTGAAATCACCTGGGGAAAATGTGGTTAGATTAGCGATAAACTTGGGTATTTATTTAGGTCTAGTGAAGATTTCCAATGGATCTATAATGTTGACAGATCTTGGTGAGAAATTGATGAATTTCCAATTTGAATTGAATATACCTAGTGTTTCATTATTTACATCTCTATGTCTTGCTTCAAAATTCCATAGTGTCACACCAATTTTAAAAATTTGCTCCTTAGCATTGACGATAAATGCTAACTATTTATCAAGGTTAATTCATAAAGAGCCATCATTGACTAAAGACATTATTAAATTTTCAGATTTTGCAACATTAATGAAAATTTTCGATTTGATAATTGCCAATGAGCAACACATCATCACCAAGTCTAGATCACAATCTGGGGATAATTGGTTAAATAAATTTGATAATTTGGAGAAAAAAAGAGTATTGCATGTATTCAAAATGCTTAAATCCAAGATTGGACCTTTCGAAATAGAATCATTCAATTTGGATAAATTACACATGTGCTTAGCCATGGGATTCCAACTACAAATTTTCCAAATCAATCAAAATGTGTCAAACTCAGCTACTATAGTACCGGTCAGACGACCAACCACCATAGTTCCACAACCATTCCCACCATTAACACTAACAATGCCCACTTCAAAGGATAATCTAGAATACAAATTAAATGATATCATAATCTATTTAAATTGTGAGTATAAATTTATTGCTCAATTGCACAACTTTGCTTTATTGCTCTCGGAACAATTTCACTAACAAATTTGACACAATAGACCAACACGATACCACAACAGAACTCAATTTTGCCCATATAACCACGAAATTAAACAGGATTTTACTACAAGAACTGCAATTGGCCCTATATAAGTTAATATAACCACTTTAAACCAGCTTTTAGGTGTAAAATTCTAGTCTATTTGTACTGTTCTGGTCGTAGGGTGACACCCGCGAATTTGCGCCGCCAGCGCCTGAGATTTGCTGATAATTTCATTATTGCGGTAAAATCTGTGGATCATAAAGGAAATTTCAACTTGAAAATTCTTTTGCCATCAAGACAATTCTAGTGCAATTGATATATAAAGAACAGGGTTTATCTTGAAAATAATCAAATTAACAATCATCTCAATTGAATCATAACACTTTGAAATGTCTGCTATCCCAAATCAAACACCTGTCCAAGGTCAACAACCCCCAATCTCACAAGGCAAATCCATTGGCCATCCTTTGTTAACATGGAAAGATCCAGTTAAAACTGGTAAAGTGTTTGGTACTTTGATCACCTCGTTGATTGTGTTGAAATCCGTCAACTTGTTGAGTCTTTTCTTCCGTATCGGTTCATTGGCTTTGATTTCATCAGCTATTGCTGAATATGCTGGTAAATTGGTTACAGGAACTGGATTTGTCACTCGTTATAGACCATCTTATAACAAGACATTCTCTCACAAGACTTCAAATTTCTTACAATCCCTAACTAGAGATTTACCAGCTTTAGAAGAAGAAGGTCAAAAATTATTATATTCTTTCAACATTGAAAACACATTGAAAGCTTCAGGTTTATTTTACATCTTGTACAAAATCACCTCATGGTTATCATTGTATAAATTGATCTTTACCATCTCTGTCTTAACTTTCACACTACCAGCCATTTATGAAAACTATCAAGATGAAATCAATGCTGCTGTTGTGCAATTCTCAGGTATTGCTAGAGAAAAAGCTGGTCAATACGGTTCATTAGCTTCTGAAAAAGCTGCTCCATATTTGAAACAAGCTGATGCAAAATTAGGTCCAGTTTCAGGTTTTATTAAATCTAAATATCAAGTTCGTACTGCTGGTTCCACTGTTGGTGAACAAAATCCATCTGCTTTCACTTCAGGTTCTCAAACCGTTTCTGATAACACTGGTGCTACAAAAGTTAATTCTTCATCTTCCAAGGCTATAAACCCATTTGAAAAAGTTGAAGCTGCTGTTAATGAAACTTCTGGTGCCCCATCAGGTGCTACTTCTCATGCTACTACTTCAACTTCTGCTCCATTAGGAGGTGCTACTACTACTGCTGATTTATCAGGTGCTAAAGCCACTTCAGGTTTAGATACTAGTTATAATCAAACTGAATCCATCAAGACTGATATTTTCCCAGATACTCCAAACACTCAACCATTAGTTGATCAATTGAATCAAAAGGCTTCAGAAGTTGATATTGATGATTTGAGAAATGATATTACTCAAAACAAATCAAAAGTTCCAAACTTTTAAAGAAACTACTTGTGTCTTTTTATAAACCATACAGATTTCATTCATTTTTTATTCGACATTCCATCATATGTCAATGATATTCATTTTATTGATTTTATCTCTTTTTTAACCAATCTATAGTATATTGATTTTATATTTTTTGATCTTTCAATGTATTTTGAAATTTATATTTATGAACTACATAACGTAGAGTTTATATATACAACATTGATCATTAAAATTTTTTATATAGTTTAGAGTATGATTAGATTTAATATTAAATATGAATTATTTTGTGGGCATAGGGCAATGATCAATGGGGGGATGGATGAATATCAATTATAATTTGATACCTGAACTAACTTCCAATTGATCAATAACAGGGTTGAAAACATTTTCATTTAAATCTTTTTCAGTATAAGCCAATTGTTGTTCAGTCCATAATGGTGATTCATAAATATGTTTTGGATCACCAACACCACAAAGACCACCTTGATTTGTTAAATCTTTAATACTTGGTAATTCAATAGTTTTATAAACATCTTGCATAGCATCAATGAAAATATCAGCTAATTCTTTATGATGACCTGGTGATGGAGTAATTCTTAATCTTTCTTCACCACGAGCAACAGTTGGGAAATTAATAGCTTGAACATACATCTTATGTTTATCCATTAATAAATCAGAAGCTTGTTTAGCCTTTGATGCATCACCAACAACAACAGATACAACATGAGAAGGATTTGGCATAACTGGAATTCCCAAACCTGTTAAATTAGATTTAACATAATTGGTATTAATTTGTTGTAATTGACGATCTTTAATATAATGTCTAACATAACGAACAGATTCCACAGTACCAGCTAAAACAGCAGGTGGTAATGCAGTGGTAAATATAAAACCTGGAGCATAAGATCTTAACCAATCCACAATTTTACGATTAGCAGCAACATAACCACCCACAGTACCAAATGATTTACCTAATGTAGCAGTAATCATATCAATACGATCCATTGTAGTTTTTTCTATAGGTGAAGCAATACCAGCTTTACGATGAGCTTCAAAATCAACATGTTCTGCAACACCTGCACCATGTGGACCATAAAGTCCTACAGCATGAACTTCATCTAAAAAGGTTAAAGCACCATATTTATCAGCTAAATCACAAATTTTATCAATTGGTGCAACGGAACCACACATTGAATAAACAGATTCAAAAGCAATTAATTTTGGAACATGTTTTGGATATTTAGCTAATCTTGTTTCTAAATCAACTAAATCATTATGTTTAAAAACTTCTTTTTTAGCATTTGAATGTTTAATACCAACAATCATTGAAGCATGATTTAATTCATCTGAAAAAATTACAAGATTTTTCATCTTTTGACCTAATAATGATAAAATTGCATCATTAGCAACATAACATGATGAAAAAACTAAAGCTGCTTCCTTTTTATGTAATGCAGCCAATTCACTTTCAAGATTAATAGTATTTTGATTATGACCTGCAATATTTCTAGTACCACCAGCACCTGCACCATATTTTTCTAAAGTTTCTTGCATGGTTTTAATAATATGTTGATTTTTAGACATGGCCAAGTAATCATTTGAACACCAAACAGTGACTTTATCCTCTTCATTACCTCTATGAGCTGAAGGGAAACTTTTGGCTAATCTGTTGATATTGTTGAAAAATCTATAAGAATTATCAGATCTTTTTTTAGCAATTTCATCTTCAAATAATCCGTTATAGTCAAAAGCACGTTCCTGGGTAGCAGCATGATCAACCAAGTCGTATTCTTCATTTTCAGCAGCAGCACTTGCCTGTGCTCTTCTTGAAGAAGTTGGAGTGGTGTATGAACGTTTTTGTTCAGTTAAAGCTGGACCCATAACAGGACACATCGAGGCCTGATTGGCCAAGCTGGACCCGTTGATGGATTGTAGAGCCTTCCTGTTGGCATGGTTCTTGACGAAGGGGCACAGTTTAGCGGATTGACGAGCTAAAGACTCCATTTTAACCGGTTTAATCTCGTTTTATAGATCTTAGATAACAATAACAAATTTTCGTTGATTTGAATTCTTTTTAAACGTTTTTAATTTTTTTTTCTTATTTTGGCTGTTTCGCGAACCGAAAAAGAGTTTGGAGTCATCAAAAGGCTCAAAATTTGGTGAGAAACCTCGAGATTTGGGAATGAAAAGGTGGGCAAAATGGAGGGTAGGTTATTGATATGGATAAATGAGAGTTTTAGCATCATTTAGGTGGGTTGATCCTGCTCAAAATACCCTCTTTTCCCATCTTTTTAAGCCCAATTTCCAGTCCCCGGCATTACATTCTCTGTCGCTCTTATTGGCTAAAACCCATATGCACAGGCATTAACAACAATGCATTTAAAGGGAAAGTAGGAGAGCTACAAAATTGATCATTTATTCGTGATATTATTACTGTCTTCTAACTCTCTTGGTGCAAACATATTGACAAATCCAGTCTCTGCGTTTAAAAGTTTGAATTTGGCAATATTTTCAGGTGTAATAGGTATTCGACCACTGCTCCATATTGGCTTAATTGAAGCCATAATCTGATGTTTGTTCTTTACAGGGAACTCAATCCCTCCAGATCCCAGTATATAGCTTCCATTATCCAAATTTAATTTACTAACCATGGGGAATTTAACATTGATAAACCTATTAATATCACAAAAATCTGAAATTGTATCTTCTCGATTATCATATCCACGAAAACAACTATCCATGGTGAAAAATTGTGTTTTGGGGAATTCACAATTTTGCAAATAAGCATCATAATTAGAAACAAATAAACTGAATAAATTTGCAAACTGGCAATTTTTAAAGATCACGTCATTACTTTTATCAAAATAGTCATTCACACGTAGTGTCTCCGTAATTCCAAAATCCACATCTTCGAAAACCAAAAGCTCATCTGATTCATTGTTGATGTCGACATGTAATGGATGTTTGCTTTGAGATCCGCTCTTGGATAAATCCAGTTGTTTAAATAAGTCTTGCCCTATATTTGTCAAACTCAAATTAAATAAATTATCCAAACAAGTCTTTCCCCTAGAATTTGTCTTTACCGTACAGTTTTCAAGGTTCAATTTCTCTAAATTTTTGAAATGTATCCTACACAAATCAATTTTTGCATTTTTTAAAGATAAAGCTGTTAAAAATCCTAAATCAATATATCGTAAACTCTCAACTTCATCATATGCTTTATCCATAAATGCACAGAGCAAATCTTCCGAAGTTGTAGTTATCGGCCAAGGGTTGCCACAACTATCCGGTATAAATACAATATTCGTATTCTGACCTTGGTGTTTCTTTATATTTTCAATCATGTTATCAATCCCATATGGAGAGAATTGATCATTTAAAACGATATACGTTATCATTCCCATTTCATCCATTTCGACTTGTCTGTGTAACGTTGGTCTTGGACTTTTACTGTCAAAGATCTCCAATTTACCCTGGTGATACTTATAGACTTTTGTCAACAATATATGATCTAATAAATGAGCCAATTCAGGGATCTTCAAGATGTTTAATATTGATTCAAAATCCAGATGAGTTATGATGTTTGTAAGGATCTCAGTGGGTAAGTCTAATAACCTGAGACTTGGTCCCCGAGTCTCAGTGATGAGTTTACGTCTTTTGGTCTCTGACATTGTCAAATCAAGCATTAAAGCGTATTAGTTATAAATTCTATTAAATCTGATTGTATATTGATAAAGTTTCGCGTCTCAACGGTTTTTTTTTCGCGTTCCCGCATATTTGCGGAATCGTATATCACAGAGACATAATCTAAACTAATCAATTTTAATATATTCGAGTGCTTTTTGGGGAAAATGTATACCGAATTTCCCGCGAATAGCTTCAATAATACATCTTAAACTTCTTTGAACTTTCCATTATTTCATGATTAAACCACTAATTTCAAATGAAGATACTTTTAAGCTTCTTTCCGCTATTCCTAGCTGGCTGTACAGCACTTGATGTCATCTACGAGGGGTTTTATTACAAAGGCCCAGAAGAACTAGAGCCTGTTCGTGTTATAAACGGAACTGGTTTTGGTCCAAATGATGAGAATTACTACTTGGAAAATATTGGAAGACTAATTATTCGCAATGAAACCGATGGAAGCACTTATTACGACTTTACTGAACTGGCTAAACGGGAGAATATCGAAAGTGATGAAACAGCTTTTAGCATTTATCTAACTAGAATTGCTGTTGGTGCTGGAGGATTAATTACTGCTAAAGCATGGCCACCAAGGCCAGAATCAAAAGAATAATCAAAACGATTCAATTTGTTCTTCAAGATTTATTTAAGCTACACTGAGACATAATAAATCTATAAATTTCTATATACAAGTGATCTATTTTTGATTGATAAATTTCAAAACACCTTTGATAGAATTAGCCATGGTTTGTTTCTCCACTTTCGATTCTAACACTTTGGCATAACTATCTTTCAACCCATGTTCAGGTAATCTCTTAACACTGTCTTCGACAAATTTCGACAATTTCTCTTGATCTTTTGGTGAGTTAAACCCAGAAAAAACAATATATGTAATGTTTTGTAAAGTCTTTAACAAATTTTCACTATATTGTGATCCTTTTCTACTAGATCTCATTACCCAATGTTCATAATTCAACTTATACCAATCCCATAATGTCTCTTTATTTTCTTCAGAATGATATAATAAACCAACAAGACCTAATTCCACCAAATTAGATTCAATATTTGTCAATACAAAATTTAAAACACGTTTGATTAAAGCTGGGTCTTTAGTAAACCCAATTGATCTTATTGCTGCATTTTGAATATCAACATCATTACCATTGATAACATTAACAGTTGTTGCACCTGGTGATTTAACTAATGCAAGAATTTTTTTCCAATTTGGTTGATTAGCAAAAATGGAAATTGATTGGAAAATTGATGTTAAGAATTCTTCTGGAATGGTTTGACGTGGTCCATGTAAAACCCTTTTAAAGAAAAATTCATGAATTTTAATAATTTCTGGCGTCTCTATACCTATAGAAAGAATATGTTTTCTTGTTTCAATTTCAGATGAAGATAATTTGGAATATGTAACATCTTTCCATTGTAATTTTTCAAATAGTTTCAAGTTTAATGATTGAACCCATTGATTATATGCTAAATGTTTTGATGGATCGGTGAAACTTTTAAATGAATTTTCCAAGACTTCTAATGTGTTCAAAAGGTATGACAAGATTGTGAATTGAAGGGTATCGTTGTCAACAGCTCTTTGTGTTAACTTCAAAACAGCAATAACGTCATCATCTGATTGTAATGATTTAAATCCAATAATTTTTTCTAAATCATGAATAATGGCTAATAGATCAAATTCATTCAATTTGGAATAGTTTCCAATGATATTATCAATCAAAATTGGTGAATTATAACGAACTCTATAAATCCCAATTCTATTATGATTTAAATTAATAAACTCTTCAATTTTAATTTCCTTCAGGACATGTTTTCTATCATTCATAATTTGATTAACAATGGATCCATCTTTTAATTGTATGACCAATGGGATATGATATGGAGCATCTTCAACATCATCCAATGTAGACCCGTCTTCTAAGAATCTATGTTGTTCCAATTCAATAAACCCTTCAAAATTGATTGAAACAGTGACTAGAGGGAAACCTGGAGTTCTTAACCATGAATGTGTAAATGCCAATAAGTCCAATTTAGAATCATCATGGAAATGTTTCCAAAGATCCATTGGTTTAATTGTTTGAAATTCATTCTTATTAATGAATGAAGTTAATAATTTTGTGAAATGTGGTAAATTATCATCAAACTTGTCATTTTCAACAACATTAGCCAACATTCTCAAGAAA
Source organism: Hansenula lynferdii (assembly GCA_030582155.1). NCBI lineage: Eukaryota > Fungi > Ascomycota > Saccharomycetes > Phaffomycetales > Wickerhamomycetaceae > Hansenula > Hansenula lynferdii. Next base: position 19,693 of record JAKTWT010000114.1, on the reverse strand, counting down.
TGAATTCCCTTATTGTAAGAATGAACTTGGAATGCCTCCTGTGTAGATTTTATATGAGTTGGAACTTTAGTAACAATACTTTTTGTAACTGAATTTGAATCGGCATTTAATAAATTTTCCAATTCCACATCAACCAATTTATCCCAAATTTTAGAATCTTCATCATCTAATTTTAATTGTGCTAAACAATAATATGCAAACCATGTAGCAAATGCTTCATTTAACCATAAATGAGACCATTCATCAAATGAAACGTTATTACCAATCCAATGATGAATGATTTCATGTGCAATCAATTGACGAATTTGAGTTAATTGATCACTATTACGTAATGAATCTAAAAGGATATGAGTTGATTGAATTGTTATAAGACCAAAATTTTCCATAGCACCATCACTTAAGAATGGTAATGCCACAATGTCTAATTTTGATAATGGATATTTTGTACCAAATAATTTGGAAATAAATGGGAATAATTTTGTTATAACATTATGAGCATATGTAGCTTTGGAAATTTCACCAATTGGAGTGAAAAATCTTAATGGGATTCCAGTTTGAGGACATTTAGATTCAATAAATTCTAAATCACCAATAATGAAACCAAAAATTGATGTATTCATAATTGGTGTTTTTTCAAATTCTACAATTTGCTTAGAATTTGAAATTTCACGAGATTTTGGTAAAGTATTTGAAAGGATTGTAAAAGTTTCTGATGCTCTTATGGATAATTGGAAACTTGTCTTTACATTTGGTTCATCAATTGATGGATAAATACATCTAGCAAATGAAGCTTGTGAATGAGTTGCAAGGATATAATTTGTTGAATTGTTATTTCTATCATCAAGATAATTGGTTTTAAAAATCCCCTTGGTGAAATCTCTAAATGTCTTTATAGTGTTAATTTTACCCAAATATTTAATCTTCAATGATGAATTTTTTAATTTGTATAATGCATTGGCATTTTCCACAATCAATTGAGCAGTTTCTTCCGGTCTGTTATATGAGACTTTAGCCTTATACTCTCTTTCATCTTCACCGACAAAGATACAACTCAACAATACCAATTCACTAGCATTTAACGTGAATCTGAAATCTTCATGATCAGTTGGATCAGATTTTGAGTCTCTTTCTAAAGAAATGATGACTTCACCTTGGAAATTTGATTTTTGATGATCGATATCCAAGGAGATCTGGTAATCCACCGGTTGGAAATGATTGGTTAAAGTCAAAAGAGACATGGTTTATACTTTCTGTATCGCACTGGGCTCTCAAGACATTAAAGTCCGCTTGTAGACGAAATTTTCACTTGAACGTTTATATGTTCGCGAATGGGTACCTGATTTGTGATTAGTCATGATTAATTGCAAATTAAACAAGCACAAACAGTAGTATGAGTCAAAATTTCCACTCATTGAAACGATTCTATTTGAAATTTCTGTTTAATTTGCAATACGAGTCACGGTATCTTATTTGCCATCAAATAATAGCTTCACATTGCTTACCTAATCGACGCCGAATGTCATGCAGAATTCGCGGAGAACCAGAGCCACGATGGACCGACACAGATAAAAAATGTCAATTGAGAAGTTATAGACATAAAAAGTACACCATTCAATAGCTGTGTCTCTGTAGAGCACAACCGTGGTACTCACGTTTCAGAATACCCAACATAACTCTTGATATTTCACATACACTCTGCTTCATGTGCCCGCACCATGGAATTTCGCGCAAACTTCCCGCGAATTTCGATGCTGTCTTTACCAAATATTGCAATTTTCTACAGAATTCTATCACCATAGAGTTTAAGAAAACATATGATAAAAGAACAGAACTTATAAAAACTGGGGGATAATTTGAGTAGTAAAATTGTTATTAATTTGACATTAATCTTGCATAAGAACAAACCAACTTGGAAAAAGAAACTGTTAAAGAACAAAGCTTTTCCAAATTATAAATATCCGTCAAAGCCACTTTCACATCCAACATCCTTTGGTCATATACAATTGTGGAAACAGCTAGAACCCTTTCTAGCTTTCACAATACTTTAGACCAAAGGTGTCTATTATTCAACAACAGATAGTTTGTTGATAGGAGGTGGTTCCATACATTTTATACCTGCAAGAGCACTTTGAACCAAAAGTGCTTATCTATTCAATATTAATTTTGTCAAGTTAACCAATTTGCAATATGGGCCTCAAAGACACAAAATTATATGACACCTTGGGGCTTCACCCATTAGCCAATGCAAACGATATTAAAAAGGCATATAGATTAAACGCCCTTAAATATCATCCAGATAAAAATAATCATTCTCAAGAATCCACAGAACGATTCCAAGAAATCACCAAGGCATATGAAATCTTGAGTAATGATGCCAAAAGATTACATTATGACAAGTATGGTGAAGTGGAAAACTATGATGAACATAGTCAATCACAACCACCACAACATAATTTCCAATCACAATTCCCACAATCTGGGTTTAACCAATCACCATTTGCCACATCAAGAGCTGATAATTTATTTAATGAATTCTTTGGTGATTCATTTTTCAGTTCTTCATCATTCGGTTCAAGTTTTAGCAATACTCATTCTAATCAACCTGGTGTACCACCATCACAAGGACCAAAGAGACGTGGTGCAAATATTCATCATAAAGTCTCAGTTTCGTTGAAAGAATTATATTATGGTACTTCAAGAAAATTAGGCCTATCAAGAACAGTGTTATGTTCAAGCTGTGATGCTAAAGGTGGTGTACAAATCCAACGTTGCTCTCAGTGTAAAGGACATGGTGTTAATGTTTTATCAAAGCAAATGGGTCCATTGATTCAAAGAATTGAATCCACTTGTTCAAGCTGTAATGGGTCTGGTGAATTCATTTCTGAGGCTAATCGTTGTTCTGATTGTAAAGGTGTTAAAACTGTGGAGGAACGTAAGATTCTTCAATTGAACATTGCACCAGGGACTGAAGATGGTGAAAACATTGTGTTTCATAATGAAGCAGACCAAGGTATTGATTTAATCCCAGGTGATGTTATTGTCACTGTTGAAGAAATCAAGAATGAATTTTTCCAAAGACGTGGCGAAGATTTATTCACTAGAATTAAGATTGATTTGTTGACATCATTAGCTGGTGGTTCATTTGGATTCCAGCATATTAATGATGATTGGTTTAAAATTGAAATCATACCAGGTGAAATTATTAAACCAAATTGTTTAAAACAGTTGAGTAATTATGGTATGCCCAAAAGAGATTTCCCTAATGAATTTGGTAATTTGGTTTTGCAATTTGATGTTGAATTTCCTAATGCTAGCGACATTGAAATGAATCAACTTCCATTCCTTGAGAAATCATTACCATCAAGACCCCCATTAAACATCCCACCAAATGTCGATGTTAAAGAGCAAATCCTTAGTGAATTCGATCCATATTTGTATCAGAAATACACCAATGGTACAGATAATAACGGTACCAAAAAGAGAAGAAAAAACGGTGATGATGATGAACAGTTTAGTAACGGTAACAAGAATGGTAATGGTAATGGAATGAATGGATTTAGTGGAATGAATGGATCTTCTGGTATAAACGTTAATTTAAGTGGGAATGGTACAAACGTGGAAAACGCTCAGTGTAACCCACAATAGACATGGGAAAACATTTCAGTAATACATCTGTATAATACATATATAGTATGACATGGTTTGATGTTTAGCGTGTTTTTACTCTTACTTCTTAGTAGTAGGTATAGGCAAATTTTAGGGTATGGGAAGGTATATATACTAGTAAAAGTTCGTCGAGCTCCTACACTACGCTTCACCAAATTTCCAGGTAAGTATAAGAGATAAGTTCCAGGATGCTCGTCACTTATCCTGCAAGAGTGTTGAATGTGTGTTCTAAACTGATTTGGAAAACACATTTCCAATGTATGCGAAATTTCTTTAGAAAAAATTGCCGGAAATTTTGAGATTTGCGGAAACGCTTATGTCATCGCTGAGTAATCATCAAATCATTATGTAAGCACACCCGTGAGATTTTGGCAGAGGGAACGTTAGAAAATTTTAGATATACAAGAGACATGAATGAGATGAGAATGAAATGATGTATAGTTTCAATACAGGCAAACAACCAACATGAGCATTACTTTTAACAACCCAAACAAGTCTACAAAGACGGTGAATAAACTACTGGCAAAAGTATTACCAGGACAATCTATAAAACATGAACCTAAATCAATAAGTAAATCACAAGAATTATCATCATCATATAGTAATAATAAGATAGATCCATATAAAGTACAGAAACAAGCCAAAAAGCAGAAAAAACAAGCTATAAAGATATCGAATGATAAACGTATAACGTTGTTGAATGAAGCCAAGGCGAAAATTCTTGAAGATCATTTAAAACAGGGGAATTTAACAAGTGATGAAAAAAAACAAATTAAATTAAGTGTTATGAAAAATGTATCAAATGTACAAAGTTGGGGAATTGAAGATGATGGTGAATTAAAAGAAATTCAAGATAATATTATGAAATTAAAGAATAAAAAGAAACCAGTAAAGAAAGAATCCAAAGCTGATTTGTATAAAAAGGATACATTAAAGAAATATCCTGGTTTAACACCTGGTTTAGCTCCTGTGGATATGGATGATGAAAGTGACGAGGAATAAGACTGCAAATCAATAACCAATATATATATATATATATGTACTTCAATCCACAGTTCTACCTAATTCATAATATGCTTGTCTTGTATCAATAGCAGCTTTACGAATAATTCTCTTTGGATCATCTAAAACACCAGTTAATTTTAATATAATTTCTTGTTGAAATGGAACTAATTTGGTTAATTCTATAACGTGTGTCATTGCTTCTAAACAATTTATAGAAATTAATCTCACTTCCACAGTGTTTAATTTTGAATCATTTTGACAAAGTTTTAATAAATTTGGAATTATTGTAGATATATGTGATGTTATTAAATCTGGAATTTCATCAATTGTAGATATAATTGTTTTAATTGATGCATAACGTACTGATGGTCTTGGTAATGAAATTGCTTGCAGCAAAAGAGGGAAAAATGATGATAAATGTGGAATAATAATTTCTCTCTTGATATGTTTTAAAATATATGATAATGCAATTAATAAATTAGATTTAATAATTAAATCTTGAGTTTGAGTGAAATTTTTAATCAAAATTGGTGATATAATTTGGAAAAAAAATTGTTTATATAATAATCTAACGTTATTATTATCATTAACCTTCTTATTAAATTTATCAAAATTTGGCAAATCAATAACTAAAATTTCAAAAGATTTAGAAACAAGTACACCAAATTCTGGATTATTCAACAAATCACATAATTTTTCAATGAATTTTGATGCACTTGGTGACATTTTCAAAACAACACTTTTGGATATCCATGTATAAATCTCTAATGTGATTGGGGTGATTGGATTATTGTCTAAATATGTAATGAATTGATCAACATCTTGGATATATTTGTTGATAAAAATAGAAATCAATTGTAAATAACCTAATTTAGTGTATGTCTCACTGGCAAAATCTGTTGATTCTGTAAAATGGATTAATTTTTGAATAAATTCCTCCTTCTCAGGGAATTCAACTGATTTATCCAATGCTGCAATGATTTTAACAAATATATTCACCAATTTATTTGGAATTTCCAATACTTTATAACCTTGGATGAAAATTTCTAATGAATTGGTTAAGATTGATGAATGTAATGATTTATTTGCATGACCCACAAGTAGTTTGATCAATTCACCCAAATTTTCCAAGACTTCATCATTATTCAATTGATCCATGATCTTAAACAATTGAGGATATATGGTTTCAATATATGTATCAGTGTTAAATTTGGGCAATTTAGATGTTTCTTTTAAAATCACAATACAAGTTTCACTAATTTCAAATGAATAATTTGCATCTTGACCACTAATGACTTGTAATCTACTCACTAGGTTAGATAATGCCCAATCACATAATTTTTTATCTCTTGTTATAGATTTGATGATCTCTAGAAGTTTAGTTCTTGGAATAGTTTCATTATCAACTTTGATTTCAGTGATACCAGGTTCTTGTGGTAATATTTCGAAAACTCTTTTAAAACTAACATCCAAGACAATAGTGGTATCAATCTCAACAATTTGGATTAATCCTGAAATTGCAGACCCATAAACGTATTCATTATCATCAATTATAGTAGTTTCTGTGAAATATTGTACAATTAATGATAATTCATCCAATGATAAGAAATCTGATAATGTTGTCAATTTGGTTAATTCAGCTACTGCTAGTGTGCGCAATGCAACTTCAACTTTGGAAGATGACATTAACGCCTTGCCTAACAAGATTAATATTTCATCTTTAAATCCCAAGAATGAGTTATTTGTAGCTGGTGTTAATTCTTGTTTAAAAGAACCGAAAACTAATAAATATGAATCAGTGAAGTAGCCAAATTTAGTAATTAATGCACGTTGATCTTGAGTGGATAATGTTGGATTATTTAATAATAATGTAATTGTTGGATGAATGATTTTGTTAAAACTATTTGGATTTGCCGATGAAATTGATGATAATAATAAACATGCTTGTTTAGATTTTGTAGTTGGTGCTTTGATATGTTCATTAAGTTCTTTTAAAACCAGATTAATGAAATCATCAATGGCATCAGTTCCTGATAATTGTTCAGTTATTGTGGTGAACAATTGTAAAATTGGTGGGAAAAGAGAATCTTCATCATCATCTGGATCACCATGTAAAATTTCAAATTTTAATGCATTCCAAAGTTCAATATAATGTTGCTTGATAGACTCGGGACCATAATTTTTAATACAAAGTAATAGTGTATCAATAGTATCCAATTTAACCATTGGTGATGTGGATGTTAATTTTTCCAACAAATTTGGATATGAATCATCATCAAACAATGCAGATGCAGCTATGGCTTTACGTAATGATTGCTTTAATTGATCTGATGTGATTTTGTAAGGATCATTTTTTGGAGGTTTAAAACTTATAGGGAAATAACAAAATAATACATCAAACAAATCAACTTTAAACTCTTCAATGTTTAAATTTTTTGAGATTTGCGCGTTTAAATTGAATGAATTTAATAAATTTTTTGGATCTTTTTCACCACTAGCTATATGGATGAATGTATCGATGAATAATTTTTCCAATTTTTTAATCAATTCTGGATATTGGGTAATCAAATTTTCCAAGATATCAAAAGTGAAAAATCTTGTTGATGCCAAATGACTTTTAGGATCGTATTGATCGTGTAACAAGTTCAAAACTGATCTTATATGGATTGGTGGGAATTGATCCATACAAACCAGGGAGTCAATACCGAAAAGTGTCTCTTTTGTAGATTTGATATCATCAATCTTACTGATGTAGAAACTTATCAACACTTGGATATCGTGTTTTGTTAGCGCCTTTGGTGATAGTTGGTCCAGTGTTTGCGATAGACACATTGTGGCTTTTGGCCTTAGCAAGTCATCATCAGCAGTGAGATAGTCACCTAAAGATTTAACTAGATCTAGTAGTTTGACATCTTTAGATTCGATCGCTAATAAAAGTTAGTAATTGGTTCCAAACAAGAGCTCATTTACTCACATTTTGCCAGTTTTTGCGAGATCTGCAAAGCCTTTTGCTGGTCATGTCCCACGTTGGCCAGGTACTGGCTGATGGTGGTCTGTAGGGAGTCCATTGTGGATCTTGTCAGCTTTTATAGCTGCAGTAGCCGCTGAGTCTGAAAGATTATAAACTTGATCAATATTTGTGGGTAGTCAGCCGTTACGTAATCAATGATTACCTAAGCAGTGCTTAACTAGGCAATACTACTCGATTGCAACGGCTAAACAGTTACACTAGTAGCATGTTATCAGGAGGTGATCGTTGTATAAATAGACTTGTGTTTCCTTCCTACCCTAAATATTCCATGTAAATCTTCATCAATATACCGATATCCTGTTCCTGGTCGCTACATATAATGCCCTCATTGACACCTCTATTCTCAATTCTCAACCACCTCATCTCATCTCATGACACCCAGAGCAAACAACAACTGCACCAACTACAACACCAACATCACCAACTACACCAAACAACACCCGTAGAACAGCATGAGCCCATCACCAACACCTCAATCCTACTCCCTCTGCCTCCTACCACCCTCTACGACTAATCATCCTCCCATAATCCCATCCATCTCCAATGGATCTCTCCAATCCGCCAACTTCCGGGTCACCCACCTCCAGCTGACTAAGCACCCATTTTTTCATCGTTGGGCAACTTGCGGTAACTTCATATAAAGACAAGTGAGAATCCACTGAAACGCTCTCTGATCAACACCTTGTCTCTCACAAGTCAGTTCCATTACAAACTACAAATCTACAACATGTCTGCTCCAACGTATGTACACAACATCAACAAACAGTCAGTCACGTCAATTGCCCCCAGTTGGACCCACTAGTCACTCGTTTTTAGCCACGGTAACTCGTTGGTGAGGAGTTGCTATATATACTGAGAATTCTCCTATTCTTGGAGATACAACTAGTACAGCTTCCAGCAATTGACAATGAACAGACTCACGCAAATTCTACACCACATCAGACCCAGTACTAACATGACACCCAGTGGTGATATTGGTCTTATCGGGTTGGCCGTTATGGGTCAAAATTTAATCTTGAATGCCGCTGATCACGGCTTCACTGTTGTTGCTTACAACAGAACCGTTTCAAAAGTTGATCATTTCTTGGAAAATGAAGCCAAGGGTAAATCCATCATTGGTGCCCACTCCATCCAAGAATTAGTTGACAACTTGAAGAGACCTCGTCGTATCATATTGTTGGTTAAAGCCGGTCAAGCCGTTGATGCCTTTATTGATCAATTGTTACCATACTTGGAAAAAGATGATATCATCATTGATGGTGGTAATTCTCATTACCCAGATTCTAACAGACGTTACGAAGAATTGAAAGGTAAAGGTATCCATTTCGTTGGTTCAGGTGTCTCTGGTGGTGAAGAAGGTGCTAGATATGGTCCATCTTTAATGCCAGGTGGTGCCGAAGAAGCTTGGCCTCATATCAAAGACATTTTCCAATCAATCTCTGCCAAATCAGATGGTGAACCTTGTTGTGATTGGGTTGGTCCAGCTGGTTCTGGTCATTATGTCAAGATGGTTCATAATGGTATCGAATATGGTGATATGCAATTGATCTCTGAAGCTTATGATATCATGAAGAGAGTTGGTAAATTCACCAACAAGGAAATTGGTGATGTCTTTGCTCAATGGAACAAGGGTGTCTTGGATTCCTTCTTGATTGAAATCACCAGAGATATCTTGTATTATAACGATACCGATGGTACTCCATTATTGGAAAAAATCTTGGATTCTGCTGGTCAAAAGGGTACTGGTAAATGGACCGCTATTAACGCTTTAGATTTAGGTATGCCAGTTACTTTAATTGGTGAAGCCGTTTTCGCTAGATGTTTATCATCAATCAAATCTGAACGTGTTGCTGCTTCTAAAATCTTACCAGGCCCAGAAATCACCGCTGATGCTGTCACTGATCGTCAACAATTCATTGATGATTTAGAACAAGCCTTGTATGCTTCAAAGATTATCTCTTATGCTCAAGGTTTCATGTTGATTAGAGAAGCTGCTAAAGAATACAACTGGAAATTAAACAACCCAGCTATTGCTTTAATGTGGAGAGGTGGTTGTATCATTAGATCAGTTTTCTTGGCTGAAATCACTTCTGCTTACAGAGAAAACCCAGAATTAGAAAACTTGTTATTCAACAAATTCTTTACTGATGCTATCACTAAGGCTCAATCAGGTTGGAGATCAACCATTGCTTTAACCACTAAATATGGTATCCCAACCCCAGCTTTCTCTACTGCTTTATCATTCTACGATGGTTACAGATCTGCTAAATTACCAGCTAATTTGTTACAAGCTCAAAGAGATTACTTCGGTGCTCATACTTTCAAAGTCTTACCAGAATTTGCTAATGAAAAATTACCAAAAGATTCTTCAATCCATATTAACTGGACTGGTAGAGGTGGTGATGTCTCTGCTTCAACTTATGATGCTTAGATCATTTCTTTAAATTATTTAGGTTTATAATACAAATTTTCAGATTTTATATCAAATGCGTAGTTTTGCTCTCTATTTACTCTCCACAACTAATTTTTGAACATGTTCCATAAATAATTGTAAATTAACATCATCAGTTAATATAACTCCAGTACCTAAAACACCACTCATTGATTGATATGTTGTAGATGGATTTAATTTGGAATATAAAAATCTTGCTTGTGAACCACCTTCCTCTGTATCAATAAATCTTGGTAATGGGAATCTATCAATTAATAACTCTGCAGCTTCATGACGTGGTGCTTCTAAAAATTCTTTAAATGAAACATATTCTTCCATATCTTGATATCCTTGTCTTCTCCATGCAGCCACTGTAGAACCATGATAAATTAAAATATGGAAATAAGTATCCAAAAGTAAAATTTTTTCAGGATCTAAAGATAATGAATCTAATAATACAGGTTCACCTTCTTCGGAATCTTGTGAAAACGAAGTTAAAGTTGGTTGAATCATTATTAATGAATTTGTAGTATCACCATTTAAAAAAACATGACGATAAAATGAAGTTTCATCTGGTGAATTATTGAAAACTTGTAAAAATTGTGAACGACGTAAATGATAAATAAATTGTGGGAAAAGACTAACATTATTTGATAATCTCATTGATGATGGTTCATTATTTATATATTCTGCTAATGTTTTCAATAATGATACTAATGTTTTATCAATCCAAAGTAAAACATCTGAAACATCTTTTTCATATAATTGCCAAACGGCTTGTCTTGCAATTAAAACAGCTGCAGCTTCTTGATCAAAAGTTGTTGAAATATCACCAGTTTCAATTGGTTTGGAAACTGTAGTGACTCTTAATCTTGTTGTACCATTGGCATGAATATAATGTGTAATATATTGAATAAATCCACTAGCAACGTTATTAAAAGTAAATGATGAACCAATTTGTGAATTTTCCACATCAAAATAAACACCATATGATGAATTTGGTGTTATATTGGATAACTTCCATGAATTTGTTTGTCCAATACCAATTACTAAATCTGAAACATTTGAAGTTTTCCTATTTAATGAAGTTGCATGTCCAATTAAACCTGAAATTTTCAATTCTTTAGAAGTTCTAACTTCCAATGTACCATTATTACCCATTTGTAAAAAACCCTCGGTATCCTTGTTAAATACTCTTTGAAATGATTGTTTAAAAATTGATGTTGTAAATGAATCACTTAATACGATTTGACCACCTGTTTTATCACTCAATGCTTCCATTTCCATCAATCCAACTTGATCATATGCACCAATGAATATATCCACTGTGTACCCATTTGTTGAACATGTATTTGATAATCCTTGATAGAATTTTTTTGCAAGTTTAAAATGATTTGCACGATTATTTTCAATATCATGATGAGATCTTATTGGTTGTCTTAATTGTTGTTCCACAATTAACCCTGGTCCATGGGTGGTTGGACCACCTGTAAACAATAAGATATGAGCACCTGCACATTTTGGATAACAACTTTCCAATACTTTAACAGCAACATTAATTGCTGAACCTGTAGCTCTTTCAGAACGTTCATTAGATTTATGTGGCCATGAATCTTTTTTCAAATTTTCCAATATTAAAGTTAATTGATATTCGGCAATACTAGTTTGTTGTAAAAATCTTGAAGCTGATTTATTTACACCTTGTTGAGGGTTTCTAATATCTGATGATATAAATCCCAGAATTTTGGAAATTGTTTCTGTTGAATATTCTTTAGCACCGTTGAATGCAAATGACTTGAGAACATCACCATTTGTGAATTCATACAGACTTACATTTTTACCAAATGATATAAATCCAATTTGAGCATCTGGAGGTAAAAGACTTAGACTAATCATCAAGGACTCAATCAATGCATCAAAATCCTCTTCACCAAGACACGTATCCACGACAAACAAAAAGATCGGTGGTGTAGCTGCTGGTCTGGTCAGCACATACTCTGTAGTGGTGGCATTTGGGTCACATTGTGGAGGGAACTCTTGGAAATAAGCAGCAGGTAATGTATTTCTTCCATTACAAAAGGGACATAACCAGGTTCTAGTGTTGTAATCCACGACGCAAAAGGGGTTCATCACCGCACCACACGGCTGGCGACATAGCACGGGCTCAGAGGGGATCACCTGTAGGTCCTCTTTCGGTTTCAATGGAGTATATAACGAGGCCCATGGAACTGCGAGCCTTGTTGATGCAATCTTGGTTGTTGGTATGCTGTTCCACGCGAAACGCACACCGTCCGCCTCTTCGGCCGCGAAGAAGTCCTGTGGTGTGTTAGAAGACGCCTATACCCAGTTTAATTCCCATTATACCCACCATTCTCTCTCTTTTATCCTTATGAAGCTCTGTATCGTTGTTCAGTGGATTTCGTGTTTACGTTGTTGAAACTGAAATCAAAACAAAATCAAATCTGAAAATTCGCGGGTTTCCAAAATTTATTTCGCCTATAAAAAAAATTTGATAATTTTTTCGCTTTCAACTCTTTTCGTTTTATCACCAAATAATCAATAATCACAATCAATTGGTAAGTGAGACTCGAAAGAGATGGGACCCAATCACTTTCAGCTCCGTGCTGGTAGAATGATGAGGAATTAACACTGCGTTATCGTCTTGAGGATTGTTTAATTACCGTCCCTGAAAAGATCATTAACAAAACTCTGATAATGTAACCAAATTTAGTTGTTGAAAGTGATTGGAATATTTCCATTGGTTATGTCATGGCATAATACTAATGGATGATTGTATAGAGTAATTGAAGATAATTGGAGATTGGTTTATTGTAGAACGATGCTAAGGTGTCTTGTTAAAGTTCCTAAAGTTCCAAGGCTAATACGGTGCTATTCTTTGCAGGCGAAGAATGAAGATGCTGATTTTGCCAATAGGAAACAACGAATTGCTCAGTCTCCAGATGGTTATTACAAGACATTAGATCAATTGAGGTTTAAAGATGGTAAAAGGTTAAGAATACCTGATTTCCGTCAATGCTTTACACAATATGAATTCCCTGAAACCAAGAGAATTGATGAATTATACATCGTGGAGGGTAAAATTTCTAGTATAAGAAGATCTGGTAAGGGGATGATTTTCATTGACGTTGTACAAGATGATACCAAATTACAATTAGTCTTGATGAATAAAATGATTGGACTAACCAAAGAGGAATTTGCAATAAAACATGATGATTTCCAAGTTGGTGATTATATTATTGGTCAGGGGTTCCCAGGATTGACAAATGTTGGAGAATTATCATTAAAATGTTCAAGTTCCTTAAGATTAGCATCACCTGCATTACATCCATTACCACCAAAATTAACAAATGTAGAGAAAAGACATTCTAATAAAATTGTGGATTATTTGGTTAATAAAGATTCAAGAGATTCTATAATAATAAGATCTGTTATTATAAATACACTTAGAGGGTTTTTATGCGATAGAGGGTTTTTAGAAGTTAGTACACCTATTATTTCAAATGGTAGTAAAGGTGCTAATGCAACACCATTTACTACAAATTCCAAACATATTAAAGATCATGATGAAAATCCAGTGGACTTACAATTAAGAGTCGCACCAGAACTTTGGTTGAAAAAATTAGTTGTTGGTGGATTTGATAAAGTTTTCGAAATTGGACCAGTTTTCAGAAATGAAGGAATTGATGGAACTCATAATCCAGAATTTACCACTTGTGAATTTTATCAAAGTTTTACAGATCTAGGTGAATTGATGAATATAACAGAATTATTCTTTGGTGAACTTGTTACCAAGATGGGAAAATTCCCACAAAGTAGTAAAGCTATAAAGCTGTTCACTGAGAATACAAATTTCCAAAAATTGGAATTCATACCCACAATAGAATCACGGAGTGGTTTGAAATTCCCCCTGTTGATCAACCAGGAGTCTATGTTACAATATTTCCATGATTTACAAATCAAACCACCTAGTGTTCAAAGTTTACCAAAGCTTTTAGATGAATTAGCAGCTATTTATATTGAACCATTATGCAACAATCCAACATTTATTTATAATCACCCTGCTATAATGTCACCATTGGCTAAAGCTACCAAGATGCAATATAATGGACAATTTTATGAAATTTCTAAAAGATTTGAATTATTTATTAATGGTAAAGAATATGTTAATGCATATGAAGAAGAAAATTCACCATTTGAACAAGAATTAAAATTTAAATCACAACAATCTAATAGGGATGAGTTCCATGATGATGAAAGTATTGTTCCAGATTTACAATATTTAAAAGCCATGGAATGGGGGGTTCCACCAACTGGAGGTTGGGGAATTGGAATTGATAGATTAAGTATGCTTTTCAGTGATAAACAACGTATAGAAGAAGTATTGACGTTTGGTACGTTAAATGATGTTATGAAACAATAAATTTTATTTTTTATTTGGTACATCAGGTAGGAATTGCATTATATAATCTGTTTCAATTTGATCAGATCTTTCAATGATTTTTGATGATTCCATTTCATCTCGAAGTCTTTTAAATGCCCCTTTAAAAGTTTCTTCATGAGCTCCAATCATCACCCAGTGTAGTTGTGCCAATGTAAGTGATGATTTGACGATATTACCCATTTTCATTCTGTGATGGAATAGTTGATCCAAATTTTCCAATGCACTTACGACATTAGGGTGGTTATTCACTTTTGGGTATTTTTCGATGAATGGGATTGGTTGGACATCTTCTGGAGCGGTAGAGTATGGTCTGAAGCCTCTATACAGGGCTCTATTCGTCAATCTGAAAGTGTTTCTAAGCATTCTTAATTTTTGGCCAATATTAATCTCTTGATGCTTTTAATAGATTTGCTCATCTTGATATAAATTTTCATCATTACGTAATCCGATATATAAACGCGAAATGAAAACGCGTACTATAACTTTTAACTTCATTATATTATCACTAGATTATCAGCAAATTAGCTTATAAAGATGAGTGCCGCTGCTGCTGTCGAGGAGCCACTAGAATTGGAGGAGACCTTTGAGGATATTGTTGCTGAGCCAGAAACACCGGTTTTCCTCCCACCTTCTGTGCCCAAGATCCATACACATCAATCTACAACTTTTATAACAGATGTCCCACAACAAGTGCTAGCAAATCCAGAGACCCCAGTTGTGCTCGGTGTGGACGAAGCTGGGCGTGGTCCCGTTCTGGGACCCATGGTGTACGGGGTCGCCTATTGTCTAAAGGACTATGAAAAGACATTAAAGAGCCAATATGGGTTTGCAGATTCTAAAACGCTTACAGAAGTCAAGAGAACCAATTTATTAGAACAAATTTGTACAATTGGAGGTGATCTTTTTGCAAATGTTGGTTGGTCAACACGAACAATGACTGCTATGGATATTAGTAGTGGTATGCTTAGAGCACATACGGTGGGGAATTATAATTTAAACGAACAGGCACATGACGCTACAATGGATTTGATTCAAGGTGTTTTAGATCAAGGTGTTAATTTAAAAGAAATCTATGTGGATACAGTGGGGCCACCTGTATCGTATCAGGCTAAATTACAGAAGCGATTCCCTCAATTGAAAGTCACCGTGACTAAAAAAGCCGATTCTATATATCCAATTGTCAGTGCAGCTAGTATTTGTGCTAAAGTTACCAGAGATTTTTCATTATCCACTAGTAAAGATCAATTATATGGATCTGATGTTATATGGGGGTCCGGGTATCCAAGCGATCCAAAGACTTCTAAATGGCTAAACAGTGCAGTGGACCCAGTGTTTGGATGGGACCAAGTTGTTAGATTTTCATGGCAAACAGCTAAAGATTCGATTAAAAAGCACAACGGTGTGGAGATTGAGTGGGAAGAGGACAACTTGAAAGACGACTATGGGGATGTCGGTGCCCTGTTCCGGGACCGTGCTGCCCCAGCCTCACTAGAGTCCCTCCCTGTGAGCACCCTGTGGTATGGCCGTAATGTAAACATCTTTTAATATATGATAGATCTATCATGCTTTGTAAGCGCTGACTCAGCAGGCCCACCACCCTATTTTCGCGGAACTTTGGCACCCACTGAAAAAGCGCCTAAAATTCCCAAAAACACAATTTGCGTGGGATTGGAAAAGTTGGAAACGTTTAACTAATTTGATCCTTTTGATATTTTCACAAGATTTAGAGGATCTCAATAACCTAACTTAAATATTCCTATTTGCAATGTCTGCTATTGCCACCTTCACCAAGATTGCCCGTCCAGCGGTTCGTGCGCTTCCAAGGTGAGTTTTATGTTAATCTTAAAAGCAATGAGTTACTAACGTTTGCTTTTAGATGTACTAGATTTAACAATTTATCTGTTCGTTTCCAATCATCATACCCTCCACACACTGTGATTGGTATGCCAGCATTGTCTCCAACAATGACCCAGGGGAACTTGGCTGTCTGGAACAAGGCTGTTGGAGATCAATTACAACCAGGTGAAGCCATTGCTGAGATTGAAACTGATAAGGCTCAAATGGATTTTGAATTCCAAGAAGAAGGTTATTTAGCAAAGATTTTGGTTGAAGCTGGTGCTAAAGATATCCCAGTCAACACTCCAATTGCCGTTTACGTTGAAGAAAAATCAGATGTTGATGCCTTCAAGGATTTCACTGCTGATTCTTCAGCTCCAAAGAAGGAAGCTCCAAAGAAGGAAGAAACAAAAGAAGAAGCTCCAAAAGAAGAATCAAAAGAATCATCTTCCACTCCAAAGAAACAATCATCTACTCCATCTACTCCAACTGATCGTATCATTGCATCTCCATTAGCTAAGACTATTGCCTTAGATAAAGGTATTTCATTGAAACAAGTTACTGGTACCGGTCCAAACGGTAGAATTGTTAAAGAAGATGTTGAAAAATTCATTGCTTCAAACAAAGGTGCTGCCACTCCAGCTGCTGCTCCAGCTTCAGGATCAGCTCCAACTGCTTCATATGTTGATATTCCAATCACAAATATGAGAAGAATTATTGGTAAACGTTTATTAGAATCTACTCAAACTAATCCATCATATATTGTTTCATCTTCAATTTCTGTTACTAAATTATTAAAATTGAGAGCTTCATTAAACGCTCAAGCTAATGATCGTTATAAATTATCAATTAATGATATCTTAATTAAAGCTATTTCTGCTGCTGCTCAAAGAGTTCCAGAAGCTAATTCTCATTGGATAGAATCTGAAGGTGTCATGAGACAATATAACAATGTTGATGTTTCAGTTGCTGTTGCTACTCCATCTGGTTTAATAACTCCAATTGTTAAAAATGCTCATGCAAAGGGTCTTGTTACCATTTCTACTGAAGTTAAAGATTTAGGTAAACGTGCTAAAGATAATAAATTAAAACCTGAAGAATTCCAAGGTGGTACTATTTGTATCTCTAACTTAGGTATGAACCATGCTGTTAACTTATTCACTTCAATTATCAACCCACCTCAATCAACAATCTTAGCTATTGGTACTGTGCAAAAAGTTGCTATTCCAGATAATGCTAATCCAAATGGTTTCATCTTTGATGATAAGATTAACATCACTGGTACTTTTGATCATAGAGTCGTTGATGGTGCTAAAGGTGGTGAATTCATCAAAGCTTTGAAAGAAGTTGTGGAAAACCCATTGGAATTATTGTTATAAAGATTTAAAATCACACATTTATATAGTTTAAAATGAAAATATTTAAATATTTAAGAACTCGTTGTAGTGTTTATCTAAAAAATCTATGCGCGAATATCAAGTTTTCCAATGGACGAAAAAAAACTGAAAGCTTTTACAATTTGAATATCAAATATTTGTTAAATAGAACAACATTATATTCTATACTATCCAAAAGATGTCATTCTCATTATCAGACGAATCAAAAGTATGTAAACTTGTGTTTGCCAGGTGGTTTTAACCCAGTTTGAACCAAAGATCATTGGTTAATTTTTGAACCCATAACTAACAATCTTTTAGGAACGTATCACCAAAATCTTGGATTCAGCAAGAGTCATTGCTCACTATGGATGGATCCCATTTGTCTTATACTTGGGCTGGGCCCAGACCCCAAACCGTCCACCTTTATTAGCATTGTTGTCTCCATTACCATCTGTTTAGGTTATTGGGTATGAAAAGATTGAGAGGTTGCTAGGTGTACATAGTTATGATAATTTATGAGGTTATTACAATTGTTTGTAGAGATTTATCTGTTTATTTGTAGTTTTGTATGAAATTTGCAAAGTTTGATGTATTTTGGTACATTATTTGTATTTATTAATTATTATGGGCTCCGGCAATTTTTCAATGATTACATATTTCAACAAAACCTACTAGACAATTCAACAACGTAATAAACTTGATGAAACTTTGAATAAAGATCCATGGAATTCACCAGCACACAACGAGAAGTCGTTTCTGGTCTCTCTGCAGGATTCATCACCACTATTGTGACACATCCATTAGATCTATTAAAGATTAGAATTCAACTTGATGTGGGTTCGAAAAGTCATCTAGAAGCATTAAACAAAATTTACAAAAATGTAATCAGTTCATCAACTCCATGGAAAGAAATATATAGAGGTTTGCCATTAAATCTTATAGGTGGATCTACAGCATGGGCAATATATTTCTCAAGTTATAGGAAATTTAAAGATTTTATTCATAATTCTAATGATTCTAAACAGGATTCACATTTAGAATCATGGCAATACCTTATTAGTGCAATGGGAGCAGGTTCATTTACAGCTATTGTGACAAATCCTATATGGGTTTTGAAAACAAGGATTTTAAGTACAAGTAAATTATCACCAGGTGCTTATATAGGTATAAAAGATGGGATTAAAAGAGTTCTTAAAGAGGAAGGTTTATTTGGGTTTTGGAAAGGTCTTGTACCTAGTTTAATGGGAGTTAGTCAAGGTGCATTACAATTTACAATGTATGATACATTAAAATATCAATGGAGAGGTGATGATTCAAGTGGGAAATTACATGTTTTAGAATATATAACTATGAGTTGTATTTCTAAAAGTTTAGCTACATTAATGGTTTATCCATGTCAAGTTTTGAAAAGTAGATTACAAGATTATGAAAGTATAACTAAAAGGAAAACTGTGGGTCAAGTTGTTCAAAAAATTTGGATTATAGAAGGTATTAATGGATTTTATAAAGGTGTTGTACCCAATATTATTAGAGTTTTACCTGCAACTTGTATAACATTTGGAGTTTATGAACAAATGAGGAAAGTGATGTGAATATTTATTTGTATATAGAAAATAGCATGATATCTACAATTCAATCCTCCATTTTTTTTTCTCATATAAAACCTAAGTTTCATTTTATTTCAAAACTAGATATACATTAAAATCTTTTTTATTAATTTTTTCCTTTATTGATTGATTTGATATTATAATAACAAGATTCTTTCCCCTTAGTAACCTAAAGTTGATAATTTTTGTGAAACTTCAGTGTTAGCTTGAGCAGCTTTAGCTGATTCAACTTTTTTAGTTAAAGCCTTCTTTTTAGCGTAATATTCAGCAGCTCTA
>JAKTWT010000113.1:0-75981 GCA_030582155.1 Hansenula lynferdii | reverse complement strand
GGAAATTTTCCCATCATCTTTAAAACATTCACCAAATGGTCGTTTTGTTACCGTTACAGGTGATGGTGAATTTATCATATACACTGCTTTAGCTTGGAGAAATAAAGAATATGGTTCCGCTCTAGATTTTGTTTGGGCTCAAGATCCAAATATTTATGCAATTAGAGATGCACAAAATGAGATTTCAATTTTTAAAAATTTTAAAGCTAAACCAAATGGTCCAATTGATTTCCCATACAATGTGGAAAAACTATATGGTGGCTCATTATTAGGTATTAAATCTGATGGATTTGTTGCATTTTATGATTGGGAATCACAAGAATTAGTTAGAAGAATTGATGTTGACGCTACAGATATTTATTGGTCAGAATCTGGTGATTTAGTATTAATTGTATCAGCTGATGCATCTTATGCTTTAAGATTTGATAGAGATGTGTTTGCTGAAGCTTCTGAAGCTGGTATTATTGATCCAGAAGATGGTGTTGAAGATAGTTTTGAAGTGTTATACGATATAAGTGAAAGTGTCACCTCGGGGAAATGGGTAGGTGATGTTTTCATCTTTACTACATCTACAAATAGATTAAACTATTTGGTTGGTGGAAAAACTTATAACATTGCACATTTCGATTCAAGTGCATATTTATTGGGATATTTGGCTCGTGATAATAAAGTCTATGTTACTGATAAAGATATCAACATTTCAAGTTATCACTTATCACTTGCTGTGTTGGAATATCAAACCTTGGTGCTAAGAGGTGAATTAGAACAGGCAAATCAAGATTATTTACCAAATATTGAACATGATGATTTATTGAAAATTTCAAGATTTTTGGAAGCACAAGAATATTTACAAGAAGCATTGGAGATTTCACCAGATTCTGAACAAAAATTTGAAATTGCCATTAAAATTAAAGATTTTAACACTGCAAGATCTATAGCAAATGAAGAAAACACTGAACATAAATGGAAATCATTAGGTGATTTAGCATTAGATTCATTTAGATATAAATTAGCCATTGAATCATTTCAAAAGGCTAATGACACTGAAAGTTTATTCTTGTTATATACTTCTTTTAACAATAAGACCAAATTAGCTGAATTAGCTGAAGAAGCTAAAGCTAAGGGTAAATATAATGTTGCATTCAATGCTTATTGGACAATTGGTGATATAACTAAAGCTGTGGAATTATTGAATTTTAATAATAGATTCACTGAAGCTTCATTTTTAGGTTTAACATATGGTGCTGATGTTAATAAATCTGTGGAGAATTGGAAACAAGAATTGGAAAAAATTGGTAAAGGTTACATTGCTGAAAGAATTATTACACCAAGTCAAAGTGTTAGTGAAGATCTTGTTGATTTACAAGATACTGAAGTTCCACAAGAGACAATTGATGTTGAAGTGGAAACTCCATTAGAACCTGAACCAACTCCAGTGGAACAAGAAGAAGAAGTTGAAGAAGAGACTGAGGAGTTTAAAGATGCTGAATCTGAAAATGAAGAAGAAAACAATTAGAGATAATGTATAGTTCACCCCCATGTTTTGTGTGTTTTTTTTTACAATGAAAAAAAAAGAATATGTTTCTAGTCAGTAGTTGTTATCTTTTTTTTCTATATACATCAACTAAAAACCTCCATTTTGTCCACTTGAGATTTTTTACCTTTACATACAAAATAATTTTCTTTGGATTCTGATCTTGATGCTAATGGTTTTTCTCTATAAACTTTATCAAATACTTTTTTCAACCTTTTTTCTAAAAATTTATCTTCACTCCCGGCAAAAAATTTACATATAAATTTACCATTTGCTTTTAATAAATCAATTGCCAAAATCAATGCTGCATCACAAAGATTCTATCATGGTTAGTATTTGTGCTTCAATGGGGGGAAATTTTAATTCATACTCACTATACTAGCCAAATGATCCTTGGCTATTAAACCACTTGTATTAGCCATCCTATAGAAAGCCATATTAGTCGTGTTATTCCAATAACGTTCTGGTGGAGGAATAGGATCATACATATCACTTAACACAACATCTACCGGTGTAGGATCTATATCTTTAAATTTTAAACCGATTTTTGGATTATCTTTAGTTTCAGCCTCAATATAACTTTGATGTCTTGTTATATCTTCATTATCAAATTCACTTTTTGGATCTGCAAAGAAATTCCTTATTAATGTATGAGTTTGTTTACTGAAAATATTTGCTTGTATTGCTGATGAACCCTTTGGAGGTTTAGCAGGTATTATATCAATTCCTAATATTTCACCATTTGGAGCTGTTCTTTTAATTGCAATTTGTGTCCATGACCCTGGAGCAAACCCCAGATCCACAACTTTTGAACCAGGTTTGAATATATCATATTTTTGATCCATATCCATTAATTTAAAAGCTGCTCGAGATTTATAATCATTAAATCTTGCTTCTTTGGTGTATGTATCATTTCTTTGTCTATTTAACCATTTATTTTGATTTGCCTTGGAAGAATGACATCTAATGGTTTGGAAGAGAGACCTTATCAACGGCTCATTCCTTATGATGAACATTTTTTTTTCACTAATCAATAAATCTCAAGTTATATCAAGACTGAACTTTTGGTGTCTCCATATTTGATGTAACGCGTTCGAAATGTAAATATGACATATAACATGGTTAAGGACAATCGCGGATTAGGGCTGGGTTATTTTTTACAGTCATGTGATATGTTATTAGGGTTTTTCGCGATATTTCATTCAAATGAAGCAATAATGACAAAACTCAGTATAAATAATCTGAAAATTGGTGATTGTACACAGTTAGTTTATCCATATGGTCTGATTCACAAGCTCAGTGTCACGTTTCCATATTATGCTCGGTTTCCTCCTTTAGTATGATTAATTCGATACTTTGTGACTGCTATGAATTTCACGTAGTCGATTTTTCTTGTGGTGTGCGGATGTTATATTTTTGAATTTTTTTTAATACTCTGTGAAAAATTTCACGAATCCTGAATCTTTCACCTTGTGTATTGTAGTTTTATAAAACTTCTTATCCGTCGCAAAACCTTTTAGGACTACCAAGTTATTGGAAGACAGATAATTTCAAGATGTCAAAAATCACTAACGCTCAAGTTCGTGAACATGTTAAGGATATCTTAGAATACTCCACCACCACTAAAAAGAGAAACTTTTTAGAAACTGTTGAATTACAAGTTGGTTTAAAGAACTATGATCCTCAAAGAGATAAGCGTTTCTCTGGTTCATTGAAATTACCTCAAGTTCCAAGACCAAACATGTCTATCTGTATCTTTGGTGATGCTTTCGATGTTGATCGTGCTAAATCATTAGGTGTTGATGCTATGTCTGTTGATGATTTGAAAAAATTGAACAAGAACAAAAAATTAATTAAAAAATTAGCCAAGAAATACAATGCTTTCATTGCTTCAGATGTTTTAATTAAACAAGTTCCAAGATTATTAGGTCCTCAATTATCAAAAGCTGGTAAATTCCCAACTCCAGTTTCTCATAATGATGATTTATACTCTAAAGTTCAAGAAGTTAAATCAACCATTAAGTTCCAATTGAAGAAAGTTTTATGTTTAGCTGTTGCCGTTGGTAACGTTGATATGGATGAATCTACTTTAGTTAACCAAATCTTAATGGCCACCAACTTTTTAGTTTCTTTATTGAAAAAGAACTGGCAAAACGTTGGTTCTTTAGTCATCAAATCATCTATGGGTCCATCTCACAGATTATACTAAGCTATTTAGTATAGTGACTAAAGAACAAGTTATAAGGTGTATTTAAATATAAATCTTTTAGCGTGTTTATGAAATTTGTAGTTTTGATGTAAAATTGTATAGATTGAATGGAGATCTTCGCGAATCCCAAAGATACAATAAACTCCACTAAATTTATTATGGAATGGTAAACAAAGACTAATTTGAGGATATTCACGATATTTGATCTGTTTAAAAGTGATAAAAGACTTTCAGACAATTGATATTGGTTTCTGCTAGTGGTTAGTTGATTGTTGACTGAAATTTTCCATTTGATTATAGGCTTACCCCATTTTCAAACACATCGCAATCAAAGACACGCTCAAATATTAGAAACATTTGATATGGATAATGGACCTCTGGATCTTCCAGATATACCAGTGAAGAAAATAGAGAGTTTCCCAGGGAACTTTGAAGAGAATGGTAATGGTGATCACGGTGGTGAAGCCGCTTCAAATGAAGCAGTTGAGGTGGATATAAGCAGTGTGCAAATTGGTCATTTGCTATGCGATGATGAGATTCAAGTTGATAATGTTGATTCCCTTTCTGCTGTGAAAGTGTTAGATCGTTTAGTGAAGTTGTTGATTATACGATGCTCTCATTTGGAGGATGGTGATGAAAGTGAAGGTTCTCCTAAAAATGATCTACCCAGTCCTCCATTAGAATCAGAAGCTATTACATCTTCAGATTGTCTATTGATGCCCAAAGATTCATCTCCAAATACGAGTAACAATGACACTCATTTTCTGGAGCATACACCTGATGATCATTGTGAAGATTTAAACAAGACACCGAGTCAAAATAAGCTACTACAGAATAAACTTTTAGCTAAAAGGTTCTTATTGAAATCCAATCCACCAATCTCTGTGACGAAATACCTTGAACGGATCCATCATTACTGTCAATTATCGACAGCTGTTTATCTAAGCACTGCTTTTTACTTGTATAACGTTGTGATCACACATAACGCTATACGGTTGAACGAAAGAAATGTCCACAGAATAATCATTGCAGCATTAAGAATCAGCTGTAAGACATTGGAAGATATTAATCATCGACAGCTGTTTATAGCCAAAATAGGAGGCGTTAGTCATAAGGATCTATTGAATTTAGAAATTGGATTGCTTTACTTGTTGAAATTCAAATGTCAAGTGAATCGTGAGAAATTTATTGAAGTCTTGAAAGGGTTTAAGGTATTGCATAAAGAACATGGTAATGAATAGCTATTTAGTGGATAATATTTATTGGGTTTTTTCATGTAGTTTACTGGCTATTTCTCGGATGTTTGTTTCCGATCTTTGTTGATGATGGCGGCTAATTTCAATTTAAAAGCTTTTGCTTTTGCTCTTGAAAAAACAAATTATAGCTGGCGCTTAATTATGGAGATGTTATTGTGTTGCTTCAGCTGTTTTATTGTCTTGATCTGGTTTTGTGGATGTTGATAATTGCTGGCTTTGTGTAAGATGTGGAGTGTCGAAAATTGAAGCTGCTTTGAGATTCCATAAAAGTGACTGGGACGCTCTGGGATATCCATAATGAAGCTACTACGAACAATCATCTTCTTGGTATTTACAGTCCATGTTCATTCAACTTGGTGGATCTCTGAACACAAGATATGTGATTCCAGTGGAGATACATGGGAGCCCTTTTCAGGTTTCAGAATCCACAGAAAGTATATGGTGAAGAATTTGAAACCTCCAATGTTGCATTTTGTTACACTCTCATCATGTAAAGAAGGAATCTTGGATTTCGAAAGGTTGATGAGAACTGGCAGAGAAACAGATATTGAATGGGATAAACCAATGTGTTTTTTCCAGGAAGATGCAAAACTAACAGATAAACGTATCTCTGACATGAAGCAAATGCAAGAGGAGAAAAGCATCAGAACTCATAGAATTCACAATGGTATCCTTGATCAGAAGCAAAGATATAAAGACGGTAAAGCACTGGAGACATTTGTCAAGGGAAATCTCACCATTAACGATGTGCCAACTAGACCACATTCGATACAATTGACCGACATCAAAAATCAAACTAAATCCAAGAGATCAAATCACAAGTCCAAGTTGAAACCTAAATTCACATTTAATGATTTGATTAGAAAAATATCATCCAAGATGAAGTTTATTGATTATAAAGACGATCCTTTAGTTACAAACTTGGAGGATTTAAAGATTCAATCCACGATACCAACCTCCGCAGACATTGATACTGGAGCAGTTGAGACCATTGATGTGAGCAGGTTGAAATGTTTCAAACTATCAAGAAGGAAAAAATATGCTATTAGACCAATGATGGTTTATTCGCCATACTCTTGGATCGGTGGTATGTTTGAATGCTATATTTCAGAAGAGACCAAGAGGAAATATATTGAAAGTCTAGCTGATTCTAGAGAGTTTCTGAAACCGTTTGAATTTCAGTGCACTCCAGATGCTTCTAAACCATTATACCCTTTGATTGCAGATGATGTTAGTCATCAGTGGATTGAAAAGGAGAAAGGTGTTATGTTCTCTCAACGAATTCCATACTTATATACACCTGGAGTTTTAGATGCTAGATATGGTAAATCAGCTGAAGGTTTGGGTAAAAAGAAAGGCCAAAAGTTATTTGAAGGACACGATATGGGTGCAAAATCATTAGATCCATTACCACATGACGATAGTTGGGTGAATGAAATTGAAATTAATGAGAATTATACATATAGCAAAGATGATAAGACATTAGTAGATAAGACTGTTACTGAGACAAAAGATCTTTATGTTAAATTTTTAAGTGCAGATAAAAAATTAGATTTATGGGATTGGGATGCTAAAGCATTACTCGGTAATGATAATGATGTATCAAATGTTAACTATTTGGAACATAAATTTCTCAGTGTTATGGGGAAAATTAAAGATAAAGCTATAGTGGACAACTTTATTACATATGTTCAGGAACATTGGGATAATGTAACTTTATCAAAAGAGCAGTTCAAGTATAAGATATAATTACATGGTGTATGCATCTTAATGAATATAATTGTAATAAACACATGAAAAGGAACCCCCTAATTAAGGTTCGAACGAAAAATAAAAGCCTGAATTGTAAACAATCCCGAATAGAAATAAAGAACTAATGTACATTTTTTGTTTTTTTACTTTTTTGTATTTGATTTGTCTTGATACCAATATTAATCCCCACGCATCACCCTATATAACCACATAAAATATTTTGTTTTAATTTTTTGATAAAAGATTAAAATTTTGAATAAGGGGTAGCTTCATCTAAATCTTGTAAATCTGAATATCTTGAATCACGATTTGTACGTGATGTTTGTTGATTATTATTACCACCATTAACAAAATCATTTGCTAAAATAACATCATCATTTTGTAATCTTTGATTAACATGATTAAAAGATCCCATTGAATCTTGTTTTTGATGACTTGTTAAATTTTCCAATTGTTCTTTTGGTAATGGAGGTTGTTCTAATTCATCATCTTGTTGATGTGGATCATGATTTAAATAACTTGAATCTGATAATAATCTTTTTTCATTATTATTACTCTTTGATGATTTATTTCTTTTCAATGAACGACCACCAGTTAATTTACGTACAACTTTACCTGTAAATGTTTCCTTTTCAGAATCAGCAATTGGTACAGAATTATCTTCATCATCACCAGTTGTTGAGCTAGATTTATTATTTGATGAATTAAATGTAGATTTTTTCATATCTTGTAATTCACTTTCCCAATTATTTGAATGATCTTTAGCAGCTAAACCTAAAGCCATTAATTCAGCAGTTGGACGCTTTTGAGCAGAATGTCCAAATGTTTGGAAAGATGCTCTATCATCCTTGGCAGGTTTAAATCTTGTATCTGGATTTTTCGAAAATATAACAAAAGCACATCCTAATAATAATAAAACCAACAAGATAACTGTGAATGCAGCATTCAAAATAAAGAATACCCAACCCATAATTGAGGCAACAGCAGCTGGTTGACCAAAGATATTTGAATAGAAAACAAATAAGAATGAATTAACAGTAATGACTGTTTGAATCATTATATTGACAATATTTGTTGGACTGTTTAAATAAGGTTTGAAATGGATTAAAACACCCAAGTAAACCATATCAATAATCCAAAAAACCATAGCTTGAGTCTTACCTGAACCTTGACAAAATGCAATGAAAATGGCCTTAATAAAAGAATGACCAATGACAACAGCACCCCACCAATAATATTTAGCGTTAAACATGGTATAGAAGAAACCATGTTTATCCAAGATTTTTTGGTCACCATATAAGATGGCAGCTGGATTTTTATGTAACTTTATTGATTTTCTGGCGAAAACAATAACTCTAAAACATGAATATAAAATAATTCCTAAAGCCATAATCAAGAATATTACAGCCAAGACAATCACTGCAGGTGAATCTCTTTGAACAAATTCCCAACATGACAAAAGAACCAATTGAGTGAAACCAATGAAAATCAATCTTGATAATGAACCTTTCAATATGGTTTTCCAATTTTGTCTAAAATCTGCCAATCTATGATTTTTAATCCATCCTAATCTTACACATAATTCTGATGCATATTTAACAATCAAGATAACACCAACTAACACGTATGCGAAAATCACAAAGAATGTAAATCCAGTACATACAACACTAGTATTTTCAATTTTGGCCTTGTATGCTAATCTTTTGATACCACGGAAAATCAAAACGTTTGAATTACCGTATAAAACCAATGGTTTGTCTCTCTTGAACAATTGTACACCTGCATCTAATCCTCTCTTGACGTAATCCAAAGATCTTTGAGCCAGAATGTTGATTGTAGTGGAAGTTAAATTTAAATTTGGAGTACCACCAGTAGATTGTACGTACCATCTAAAGATTTGTTGCATGAAATTAACTCTAATCAACCCCATTGACCATGCTAAATTTTCAGCCCAAGCAGCTGCGATTGGTGGAACTTGATCCACATGTTGCATAGCCAAGACAACAATACTTTGGAAGTATAAGAATAAAGAAACAGCATTAGCACTAACATGTGAGGCAGCCATAGAGTTACCAAAAGCTGAAGCGATAGCACTAACCAATAGACCAAACCCAGCGATAACTGCAGTGGCCCATTTAGCACCAGTTTGTGAAACGGTTTTACCATTTGTGAAGAAGGCTTGAATACAAGCCACTTGTTCACCTTTAGAGTTTCTAACTTTTAATCTTGCAAAAGCGTCAATATCAGGAACAAAATATGCGATATTTGGGATCTGATTCACGTATTCGTCAGAAACGTATTCGATAGAGTCCACTTCAACAGAACCAGGGAACAAGGGACAAAATTGTTTCCAACCTAAAGAACACACATCGATTTCTCTCGATATGATCTTGAACCCGTAGGCGTAGACGTCTATATCCGCATGGATATAGTCAGAGATCTCAGACGTGAAGTCCAACGTATAATGCAAAGATCCATCATCTGGATCAAACTTGACATCGAAGAAGGTTGAAGATAACAACGAATGCTCCATACATGTCACCAACGAGGACGCCTTCAGCACCTTCGCGTCCGTGAAAAGCAGCACCTGCGACAGCGCCAGCAGCAGCAAACTCAGCAGCTTCATCTCTTAGGCTTCCAGTAGCTAAAATAAACAGCGAGAGACTGTGTTTGCAGTCTTTGTTTGTTGTTGGTGAGAAGTTTGAATAGCCGCTAAAATAAAATCACAGCCAATTTTTTGATCCGTTTTTTTGACGTGAATTCCAGTCGCGAAATTTATATTTAGATGCTGACTAAGACGCGTCACCACTTGTAACTTGTAACTATTAACTGGAATTACTTGGTGTTGAATCTTGATATTGGAGTTGGTATTGATATTGATATTGGAGTTGATGCTTTGTTGATGCTTTGTTTGTTTACTGGGCTGTGGAGGGATTTGCTTGTTTTGTTTGTTTTTGGTAGGGCCATTGTTGATGCTAAGCGAAATATAAGCGTGTTTGTTTTGATTTACAGACAGGAGAGATGAAGAATATTTATTATCTACTGCTTCTCAATTTCTGAGCTCACAATCTCGTCGATATACCCGTCTTGGCCATCGATGAGATCCTCTGAAGGCTCGTCCAGCGTGTTTCTAGGCCCATAGTATGTCTTTTTAGCATAGACATGATAATAAATCATGGAAAGAATCCATGTTGCCGTTGTGATAACAACTGTATAGTTCATTGTCTCTTTATTCACCATTGGAGAAGCTGGGAACATGGCCATTATAATGACAAAATTGGTGAATAATACAGTGGTCCAATTAACAATTGGACTGAAAAAATCACCCAGATAGAAAATTCCTGGTTTAAATTTAACCCTTGGATCCTTACTGAAAGATCTATATAATCTCAAGATTATTGGAGTTTGCCATGCAAAATAATTACCACAAATGTATAATGTGAATAGGGCATTTGCAGCAGTTGGTCCAATTAGACACAATACACCCATAATTAATGCCAAAATACCATTAAAACTAACAGCTCTTAATGGGACAGATAGTTTTGCATTAACAACTTTAACCACAGATGAAAAAATCAATCCATTATCTCTTGCAAAAGCCCAAATTTGTCTTGATGTAGCAGTTATCGTGGATGCACCCATTAACCATTGACATGCTGCAATTAATGACATAAATACAATAGCCCATTTTTTACCCATTGAATGATAAATCAATTCAGCCATTGGTTGACCTGAATCTGCATTAATCACTGTGGATAATTCAGGATTAATACAAGCTGCACATACAATCAAAATAATCCAACCTAATAACCAACATGTGGTTATAGATCCTAATATCCCACGAGGAACAGATTTTGCACTATCTTTAGCCTCTTCAGACATATGAACACAACTATCAAATGCTCCAATGGTCCATATACATGGTAAAAACCCATTCATTACCCATGACCAACCAATATTCCAATCACTAATTGAAGTATCCAATTCTCCAAAGATAAATTTTGCATCATTTTTATTTTCAGTACCAACAAGAATGGCAATTATGAAAAATAATACTAATGCTAAATTTGAATAAATTGAAAAACTTTGTAAATTGGCAATATTTGATGATGCTAAAGATGAAATAATAACATGAGATATAACACAACCAGCATAAACACCATAAGTCATTGGATCAGTTATAGTGAAATCTCCATCTTTAGCAATATAAACAATTGATAATAATTCTTTAGCAAATCCATAATCAATTGAACATAATGCACCTGTTAATGCTACAGTATTTGAATTACCCACAAGGAAACTTAATGGAATTTTAATTGAATCTGGTGAATAATGATAAGTCCAATAATAAAGTCCACCTGATGTTGGAATTGCACTTGCTAATTCTGCCATACAAATACCAATTAATAATATGAAAAATCCTGAAATAAACCAACCCCAAACTGCACTTGATGCACCAGTTTCAAATGATTGACCTAATACAGATGCAATACTTGGTAATAATCCCATAATGGAAAATGCAACACCAAATACTTGAATTGTACTAAATTGTCTTTTCAATTCAGGTTTATAACCAATTTCTGCTAATAATTCATCATCAGTCTTGGCTAATTTTGAATCAATAATTGGATGATTATGAATATCCCTAATTTTAGAATTAATAGGGTCAAGATCATTATTCAATGCAATGTTTTTAAAAGATTTAACACCATTTGAAAAATTAGTATACAATTCATGTGATTTAATAGCTTTTAATTGTGACATATTTCCATAATTTTGCCAAGTCATTAAATTAAATAGATTGAAAGTGAAACAATAGCTCCATGATATATAATACCAATATTTTAATCTCAACGGTCAGTATGTGGAAATTCTTATCTTGATAACACCAGATAATCCCACAGGAATTAAATCTATATAGTATTCCACCCTGTCATATTGACAACTGTAATCTAATCATCCCAATGAAATTTCTTTGCGCTGGAATGAAAAATACTGATAAGCTTATCTATCGGTCGGTTCCCTATTGGGTAATTTCCGAGGGGGAGTCGGAATTGGAATTACAAAGATATAATCAAAATTGAATATATTTATTATTATATTCTATAGAATTATAATTTCAATGGATCCACATTATTACTATATTCTTCCTCTTGCTTTGCATCTATTTCTTTACCTTGAAATTGATTCTTAGCTTTCTCCACAAGAGATCTTAAAAATTCATTATTTGTTTCACGTCCTAATATACTTATAGTATTTATATTTATACCCATATGAGGATAACTACCGATTTTAACATCATCTAATCCTTGGTCAATAGCATCTTGTTGCCATTGTGTCAAAAATGGTGCCAATTCACTTTCTGAGACTTTAGTAGAAACATAATATCTTTGGAATTGATCTTTTGTAGAAATTCTTGCATTTAAATGATTATTAATTAATAAAGAGACTAATGATTCAAACATTTGTGGAACACCTGGGAAAATATAGATTTTTTCATTAATGCCAACAATTGGAACCCATAGTTTAGGATCAAGATATATTGGTTCCACATTAGGACCTGATGGGAATGTAGCCATTCTTAACTGTGCCCTTAGCGCATCTCCTTCTAATACTTTAGAGCTTGATTTCTTGAGATTAACCATCTTATCTGCAGTTTCTTGATGTAATTCCACTGGTAATTCAAATGCCTTCCCCAATGCCTCATAAGTTATATCATCATGTGTAGATCCAATCCCACCAGTAGTCACTATGAAATCATATTTGGTTAACCCTTTGATAGATTCTATAATTTCATCTTCTTCATCACCAACAACAACAACTTTCTTTAATTCAATACCTTTGCTAAACAATATCTTCGCGAAGAATCTTGAGTTTGTATCTTGGATTTTCCCATTTAACACTTCATCTCCAATGATCTGATCAGTGTTAGTATATTTCCATCAGTTTAATTCATCCATACTCACTAAAATAGCTGCTGTTTTGATCTGACTCATCTTTTACGTTCAATTGGTGGAATTAATGTCAGTTGTTTTGATTAATTGTAATCCTTTATTTTCAATATATAGAATCCATTCACGAATTTGCTTTGAATTGACGAATTTCCACTTTTGTTGCTAATTTATTTCCAAGGTACTATAGTTCAAAAAATCACTTATATCATGAACCAAATAACAATAGAATAACCAATTACTCATCCATCTTTCCGTCTTCTTTAAATTTCCAATAACTCTTGTATCCTCTAGAACATTCGCGAATTTTCTAGGTACTGCCAAATTCACGTGACGTTATCCTCGAGTTCCGAAAAAAAAATTTACATATAAGGAACAACATCTGTTTTGAAAAATCTCCAGGTTTAACAAATTATTCATTGAACAAAATGGTTGGACAATTTGATGCTGAAAAAGCTGAAAACTTGGAAGATATCGAAAAGCAATTTGCTGTCAAGGCAGTTCAACAAGCTGAAACATATTGGAATTTATTAACAAAGATAAAAGGTTCAACATTAAAATTAACTAAATATGATGATGATATTTATAATTTATTAGTGGAAAAATTTCCAGAATTTAAAGATCCAAATTTTGCTAAAGATATAAATGAAGATGATATGAAATCTAAGGTTGGTAAAGAAAGATGGAGATTATTTTGTGAAGAATTTAAACATATTGAAGATTATAATTTTGGTACTTTATTAAGAACAAGAAATGATGTTGAATATGATCAAAATTCAACTATTTTCGTTGTTAGAATTCAATTCTATGCAATTGAAATTGTTAGAAATAGAGCCGGTTTTAACGATTGGATCTATGGGAAATAAATTTAATTATCATTATACAATATAGGCTTAATATGGAATATTTAAATGTATATTACCGTTTACTTTTTACATGTAGAATTCAATGTTTATGAGTATGAGCTGCATCATGAGAATGACTATGAGTTTCTGTGGTCTCTGTGGTTTCTGTAGTAGTATCTTCCTCCACTGGAGTAGTTTTTTCACCAACAAATTCAATAGTAACATTTCTTAAATTTTCAATATCATCAATTAATTGAGTTTTCAAATGATGTGAAACAATTTCAAATTCATGAATATCCAAAACATTATCCCATCTTTGTAATGGAGCTTCTAAAAGTACTTTAGCATGAACATTTGGACCAGAAGTTAAAAGGATTAATTCATTAACTTGATAAGGTTTTTTAGAATTGTTATTTGAAAGCATCTTATTCAAAATATCTTTTAATTTAGTATCAATTTCAATATAACGTTCATCATTTTTTGGAACAGATCTATCAATTAATTCATTAACAGCAATAACAATCCCATTGAATCCAGCTTTAATAACTAATCCAGATACTAATAACCCACCAACTGCGTCAAGACTTTGAATTCCTGCAAAATGACCACCTGTAATGGTAACCAATGCAACAAGTGAAGTTAAAGAATCTACTCTATGATGCCATGCATTTGCCAATAATACTTTAGAATTTTGCTCTTTAGCAATCTTACTTGTAGCTCTGAAAATCCATTCTTTAGCAACAATTGAAGCACCTGCAATCCATGCAGCATTAACATTAGTTATATCATGAGCATGTGCATGACTATGACCATGACCAGCTGATAAAACATGGATATGATAGGCATTTAATGTTTCAATAATAGTATGTGGAACAATTGGTCCAACAATACTAACTAATGAAGCCCATCCAATAGAGATACCAGCCATTGTTAAGATTGAACTTACAGCAAGAGATCCAACAGTTTCAATCTTACCATAACCATAGGGGAAAACTTCATTTGGACCTCTAGCAGCTAACCCCACAGTTCCTAAAGTTAAGAAATCAGATACCAAATCACTAATAGCATGAACAGAATCAGCCATTAAAGCTTGAGAATGGAATACAATCCCACCAACTAATTTCCCTGCAGCCATACCAACATTAATTAATAAACCTACCCAAGTGATTCTAACACCAGGATTTTCCCAAAATTTCTTACGATCCCAAACCAATAGTTCATTAGGACCATGACTATGATTATGATTATGACTTAAATTACCAAAAGTGAAAACATCATTTGTCTCAGTTTCAGATTCACGTAAATGAACATGATCATGATCACTCAACTCATCAGCTACCGTGGAATGACTCCCATCACATGACCCACCGGCACCATGAGTATGGCCATGGCTATTTAGCGGTTCTTTATCAACAGGTTTAGCCAATTTAACAACATTTGAACCATGGAATAGACGTGTTGGTAACGCCGTGAATAGCGGATTGGCCCCCTGGGCACGCACACCCAAAAAAGCCCTGTGGGCACCGTGAGCCGGAGCCCTTAGCAGCACCAGCGATCTGAGCATCTTAACTATGGTGGTTTTCTATGTCTCTTTAGCAGCTCCGGTTGCTGAGATTTGATCAAGTTTCTCCAGATTTCTTTATAATGTTCAATTGTTTTTCCAATGTCCACTTTTCAAAAAGATTCGCGGATTTCCAGCGGACAGATTTCAAAAGCTTAAATTTTGTAGCTGGAAATGTATAAAAAGAGGTTATTTCCCTGGTTTTCTACTATCAGAATGGTAATTTCAGAGTGGAATATATATATACTTTAATATCAATTCTTCTCCATCAAATTTATATTCAAAATTCTGTCAAATGCCCCCAAAATCACCCTCCCGAGCTCCTGTGGACTCCGGGTTTTACCCCAGATGATCACTCATCTTGTTGGCCGGTGATTATTGGATGAAATGGATGAAATATCTACAATCAATGTACAGTAATTAAAACATATTTATTGTTCCTGGTCCTTGGAAGTATCAACTTGTTCATTATTCATAAGTCTTTGTAAGTCAGATACGTTGCTTTGCTCTGGAACCACTGGGGCCACTGATGGCTCCGATTGCAAGTTCATCAAGTCAATGTTTGGTGAATCCTCCGCCTTGATTGTAGATGGAGTATCCATTATTACTTGTGTTGGTATTTTTTGTTCCTTAATCTCTGGTTCCGGTTGAGTCTGGGTTTCTGTTTTAACTGGTTGATCAATCTTTGTCTCCTCTGATTTTTGGTTCAATAAATCTTTCTCCGCCTGTGAAAGAACTTTTCTTCTCTTTCTGGTCTTCACAGAAGACTCAACAATTGGTGGTGGAACATCACAAATTGGATCTAATTTATAAACCAATTGCCTCAGTTGATTATACTCATCAGGTAATAAAATACTTGCCCCTTCTAATTTTCTCAAGAAAAATTTTATTTTCAAAATATCATCTTCAATAATCTCTGTAAAATCATCTGACCATTTTAATTCCTTCTTTAATGATTTTTGAAATTCAACACCATCCATTGTTATTGTTCTAACAAGATTTAATTCATCAGGTACTAAATCTAAATATGAACCTTCTTCAATCATTAATACTAAATCATCAAGTTTAGGACAATTATATTCTCTTGGTATTTCTAATCTATAATCACAAATTGGACAATTATAATTTTCAACTCCTTTAGATTTCCCACGTCCTAATTTCAAACATTTACAATGATACCATTCATTACATCTTTCACATGCAATCATTGTACCAAATTCTGAACGACGACAATAACAATAAATCTTATGATCTTCTTCTTTCCTATTTGATATAAATTTATCATCACTATTAAAACAATAAAAATCCTTTTCCCAAATTGCATTTAAATGACTTCTTAAAACACTAAATGGTGCATTGGTTTTACCAAATAATTTTTTAGTTCTTCTTAACCATTCTTCACATTGTCTTAAATGACTATCTAATGGATCTGATGGACTTGATGGTAAAAATTGTTTGGAACGTTGTAAAATATCCTTGGCTTCATTATAAGTTGGTCTAATATCATTAGAATCACCTTGAAATTTGAGATTTAATTGTTCATAAAGTTCAGAATTAAAATCTGGATTTGATGATCTCTTCTTTTGTGATTCCTCTTTTAATACTCGAATTTCAATTCCATTTTTAGCAATTGTCTTGAAAATCATATCACGTTCCTCAACTGATTGTGCATGTCTATCTTTAATATCTTCAATATCTTTCATAACTTGACTATCTGTAGGGATACCCACAGATTCTCTCATCAGCATTTCAACAATATTTATTGATAATGAAGGTAATGACAGGAAATGTTTAAATTTAGCATTAAGATATTTCCCATTTTTATATTTGGCAAATACTCTATCCAATAATTCTTGATCTTTCCCACTTGCAAGTTTAAACCCATCATTTAATACTTCTTTAAATTCTTCTAAATGTGTAGATTTTGTCAAAACATATTGAGCTCTTTCAATCCAATCCAATCTTTGTACAATTCTTTCTAAAAATTCCACAGATTTTAATTCAATACCAAATGATTTCCCCACATCAATCATATCATAAAATTCATCTATAGTATGACCAGGATCTGATAAAAATCCACGTACTGTGATTTCAAATTGTGAAATTTCATTGGCAAATTCAATCAACTGATCAATTTCAGGACATGTAATACATAATTTAGGAATTTCATTAACTAATCTTTCAACAACTTCAGGTTTACTAGTAGTGGTTTCTGAATTTTCGTCTTTTATAGAACCTCTTTTATTCCTTATTCTATTTTTCTGTTTGACACTTAATAAATCTTGAACTTTTTCAATCCAATCATTAGCTTCTTCAACATATTGTTTCAAAACTTTCGCCTCAGGTATATCACCCATAATTCGTTCACTATCAGCCAATAACAATTTAACTATTCTTATTGGTGGTTTAGTATTATTTGATAATAATTCTTCAAATTTCATAACCCAATCTTGAGGACTTTGTGCATAAGTTGAAAGTGTTCTTTGAAATAATTTTAATTTATCATCAGAATAGAAAACATGCATTTCAAATCTTGCATCTTTATAACCTGAACTTTGAAATACCCCAGATTCATACAATTTTATGAAATTTAATGGTTCCAAATTAAAATTATCATTTCCTAAATTTACAACAATTTTCGTGGGGAAACACATTGATAAATTATCATCACTAATATAATCAAACTTGTTATTAATAGTTTTCAAATTTGGCACTGTGTTTTTCAATTTAAATCTTAATTCAAATTGTTCTTCAATCAATTGAATATAATAAGGTAAAACTTTTTTCAATAAAGTTGAATCTTTTGATTCTTCAGCTATTGTAGTTAATAATTGGAAAAATGAAAAACATGATAATAAACCTTGTGATAGTAACCATTTTTCTGCATCTAATGCATGATCCAGCCAAGAAATAGATGCAAAATTAACATGTTCATTAATATTAAAACCTAATGAGATTGATGAAGAATATGTCTTGGGGTATTTAATAATAAATTGACCAGGCCTTTGAATGGTATAATGTAATTTAATTCCATTTTGTATCAAGATGTCTAAAGGTATCAAAAGATCAGAATTATAGCGTATGGTATCTGGTTTTTTTGAATAAAGTTTTTGGAACTGGGTATTCACCGTATCAGCTCTTGTAGTGAATTGATCATCATTTTTAATAGTATCACAAACATCTGAAGCAACTGGATCTGGTAATTCAATTTTAATTATATCTGAACCAACGATACTTTCAGATTCTGCAATGTATTTTTTCAACAAATTTTCAAAATTTATTTGATCCTTTGGTGATATAAAATAACAAATTTTTGAGGCACCAACATGTTGATAATTTGCAGAATATAAGAAATGATCTTCAGCAGCCCATGATTGTGTACTATAAAGCATCTCAATATCAATTTGTGGTTTCGATAATGGTTCATTATCAGTTATCAAATATCTCATCATCCCATCTTCATTAAGAGGTAAATTATTTAAATTCCACGGATCTGTTATATCTTCCAATTTATGGTTTGTAACTTCAGTCATTGTTGGGAACCCACTTCCATAAACCACAGATGGTAAATTTTTAGCAGATTCAACATTAAAATCTAATGATTTTGATGCAACTAATTCTTGATATTTTTTGATACGTTGTTCTTCATTTACACCATCTGTAAATATACTTTTTTGAAATTTTAAATGAGATTCATAAAATTCATCAAGGTTGTATAATTGACTAACTTCTAAACTTGGATATGGGAAATCTAATGTCTCAATTCCCTTATGCCAAAAATTGAAATCATAATAAGGGTATGTATGATCATCAACTTGTGTTATACCTTGTTTCTCCTCAGTATATGATTCAAAATTTGTTTTGAAACCTTTAGCTTTTAAAATATCTCTTGATCTTTTGAAAACTTTTCTAGAATTGGAAATTGTAGGTACTGGGTCTTTTATCTCTAATTGAGGATGTTCAGTTTTAATTCTTTTCACTTCTGATGAATCTTCTTGATTTGGTGTTTGCTCCATGGGTCTTTTGTTTGATTCATTTGAAACTTCTGAACTATCAATTTTGAGTTTACTCTCTAGGTAAAGATCATAAGAATGAACAACTTTTTGATATGCATTTTTCAAACTTGTTGATAAGGAAGTCATAATTCTACCGGTATAACCCAATTCTCTACCAATTTGAGCCCAAAGCTTCCTTTGACAAACAACTTCAAATCCACCTTTCAAATGTACAGAGTTTCTCAATTTGAATAAATCCAAGACACGTCTATCAATCGAAGGTAATCTCAACAAGGGTGATTTTTCATTCTTGTGGAATGTCAACAAGTCTTTATAAAATTGAATTTTTTCGTTAAAATTACTTGTAGAATGATTTAATGATTGTTTAGCAGCTCTAAATTTCAAACGTGGTAAATCCAGGGCGAAATTTGGATTATATTCCATTGGAGGTATAACTTTCACAGCACCGAATTTTTCACCTGTATCACCTAGACTTTCAATGTACTTCATTGGGTTTTGGAATTGCTCGCTCGTGGGGTAAAATGTGGGTATACTTTCAATTCCATCCTCAGTTGGTGTAAGGAAACTTGGTGATTCTGTACGTTGGACATAATTTTCATTGATTGATTTCCTAGTCTTGATGCCCATGTTTTCGAAATCCCTGAAAGAGCTGAAAATCCTTCTTTGTGTGCTGTTTTCCCTTTTCAAAGGCGTAACCACGGGTGTTGATGATGGTGTTGTTGATGGTGAATTGATGGATGCATTGTTTACAGAGACATTTTGACTTGAAGAGGTGAAAGTGCCATTAGACTCCGTTTGAAACGTGGTTTCCAGGTGTTTCTGATGAGGCGCTTGTTCTAATGGTTCATCTGTTTGTTCTTGTGTTGAATTTGGCTCCTTTATCACAGGATCGGACATGTTGAGCTAAAGAGCTGAGATTGTGAATGGATTCTGGTGTGTGATTGGC
Organism: Hansenula lynferdii; assembly: GCA_030582155.1. NCBI lineage: Eukaryota > Fungi > Ascomycota > Saccharomycetes > Phaffomycetales > Wickerhamomycetaceae > Hansenula > Hansenula lynferdii. The sequence continues at coordinate 55,911 of JAKTWT010000113.1, read as the reverse complement.
GAATGATGGAATAATATGAGGTGAGCCCCTTTCGATTAAGCAATCTGCGTTGAATAGATGAGTTTGGTTTCTATGAAATTGGGGGGGGTTCCTTGGTTAATTTTAAAAGAGTTGATAATGCCCTTTCAACAAAAATTTTACAATTGAGAATCAAATTGGAGAACCAATTTTTGTTAAAATGGTGTTTATCGAAGAAAATTAATAAGAAACCCTGGTTGAAAGACACAAATATCGGTTTCTTAACGTTTTATTGGTACTTCTACAACTTTTCCTGGGAAATTTACACCAAAATTTTATCATTTTGTAAAGATCTTTCATCTCAAAAATGATCTCTAATGATTCGAGTTTATGTTTGTAGGCCGAAAAGGGTAAATTCCGACATCATTATTCGCGAAAAGTCACGTTTCTAACAGTCGGAAATATAAGCATATTCTGTCTATTCTGTTCTTTATAGGCATGAATTAAAGAACTTGTATACAAATGTAATTCGATGACATTTTAACTTTAGCAGGCACGGTAATTTCAGTTTTGTAATTAACTGTGAAATAACTATATATGTTTATAAATTATGATAGGTTTTAGTTATACAGTTACGATCAACAACCACATTTAAATACCGCTGGTTATTTATTGTAACCTTTGGTAGAAGGATACAGATGTTTTTCTTTAATATGTTTGGATTTTTTTTTGTCAAGGAGTAAGGCTATTATGGTTTTGATCCAGTGTTCTGGTTTCAGACCATCATGATGATTCATCTAGTATTTATTCGGTATCGCAGGATTAAATAGTGACACAATGTAATTGACATTGTCTTTCTTCTTCTAAACCAATTCTGATCTTTCATAATATTGTCATTTCCATAATAATTCATATCTCTCTTTTTCCCTTTCGTGTCATTTGTTATTTTATCTCATTGTTTATCAATTGCTTACTTTCTTGATCTTTTTCACTATTTACAACTGGAACGCTATTTGTTGTATTAATACCATATACTTTCCCAACTCTTTGATGCAGTGCCACTCCCATAGATACAGCTCCCAACACAGCTGGCCCTAATCCACCAATGAGAGCATATATTGCCCCCCAAACTATAGCCAATACCAATGCATTGTTGCAGTGCCAGGTGTATTCCTTCTTCATAAGCTCACAGCAATAGCTATCGCACACACCAGCAAACATATTATAAATCTGTTAAATTCAATCATATTCTATATTTTTTGTTTTATGTTTTACGTTTTACTAAACAATACATCCGAAAACTAGTACCTTATTTATTCAATATATTTTATGTAATTAAAGGACACACTTCTAAATACCGGACCTTAGTCTAGATAAGAATACATGAATTTCCCTAACAATGATACTATTTAACAAAAAGAGTATACGAATTAACTATCCAAGATGACACAACTAGAACTAATAAAGTTAATGTTTCAAAGTTTAACATTGAACGAATTCAAATACTTCATCTTTCTCATTAATATTCTGTTATGAAAATGCTTTGACGTAGCTCAATAATTCCTTGTATTACTGCAATTTTTCCAGCAAGATATCTTGCACTTTCATGAGCCAATATTTAATCTTTTCGGGCTGTTCATATAATAATTTAACAGGTCTAATCCTTAATGGATGTCTATAAATTCTTTTTTTAACAAGATCCATTGTAGCTTTTGCATCTTCCATTGGATCATGAATACCTGTTTGAATATCTAAATGAAGGAATTGTTTAGTTAATTTTTTCAATCCTGGTCTTGAACCTTGTGGGACTGTAAATGAATATGAAACAGAAGTATCAATAATCTTTGGATGAACTAATTTTAAAGCTTTTAAATCATGTTCAATTGCATGACCAATAATTATATCTGATGTTTTAATTGTATCCACTATGAAAGCTTGAACTTGACCTAATGTCCATAATCCAGGCGCTTGAAATAATTTTTCCCATCTAATCCATTTATATGAGCTCCATAATTTATAACTTTACTTGATGGTCTAACATGAACGTTTAAAACTTCATTATTTTTCCAATCAATAATAGAGATACTACCAGCTTGAGTCCCCGTTTCTGTATAAACAGTTTCACAATCTAATGAATAAATGGTTTTATGATGGCCTCTTTCTGGTTTAATTGTTTCAACCCAACCTTCTTCACCTTGATAGGGTTGATTTAAAATATATTGTTGAGCTTCTTGAGTCTTAGCGCCACGACCTATTGTGTTTCTATGAATGGGGATCTTTCTAGCTTTCAATTCATCAAATTTGAGAATCATTTGGTGTAAAAATGGCATGTTGATTGTTTAGCGTCTTGTTTGAGGAGTATAATGATGTTTCCCATAGCTTAAATAATTTTACTTGTTATGATATGAACAGTTATCAATAATATCTTTTTTGGTTTAATATAGAAAAATTCTAGAATAGCAGTAGATCGAGACTCACTAGTTCCTTTAGTCTCTAGTGTGTGGGACTGTTAGAGACTACTAAACTTTTAGCTTGAGACTTTTGGAGACTTTTGGAGACTACATTGTCTGACATGAAAAATAGGTGCAATTATTAGATCTACGGATAATAAGGGATTTTAATACTATATCATGAGGAAAACTGAGCATTGAGTTGAAATCTTTCATTAACAAAGTATCAGTGTTATTGGTAGCTATGACCCTTGGATCATCATTTTTGGTTTTGTGTTCAATTTTAATCATAATTGGTCAATGGACAAATCGTGGGTTGGCATATTGGCTAACGATTATTAATTTAACAAAGATCCAATATACACTTATCTTGGCTGGTGTATTGATTCATGAAATAGCTTCAGCTTATACGTTATATGTTGATTACATCAGAGCTAGAGACAATGATAAAGTGGAATTCTATGATAAGTTCTTATGGGTTTTACGTGATACAACTTTTAGATGGTGCCTAGAAGCTGCAGCTTTATGTGCAATTCTTGAGTGTAGAAAGAAGATGGTCAAATCACCAAATTTGCAAATTGAAAATCAAGCACAAGGTCAGTTTAACTCTTCAGGGTGAAGAGTGAAGATAAGACTCTGTCAAGAATTGGCCTTTATTGGACGAAATTAAGATATGCGTTGAATCAGAATTAGTCCTTGCCAAACGCGTGCGTTCTCAGGAATAATTTGCCGCTAGAGACAACGTGAGAAAATCGCTAGAAGGATAGGCTTGCCAATCTTTCTATTGCTACCCAAGAGCTCTCAAGCCACAAAATCACCAGTTAACTGTTGTATAATCTATTCTCATACTATGCTTATATGTTTATGTAATCAGCATCGTTAATGTTACGTAATCAAATGGGTGGTGTCCAAGATTTGTTTATCTTTCAGGTTTCAGATTAACATCAACACTTTTATTGAAAGCTTCAACTTCCAAAATGTCTGTTGAAGAGCTAAGACATCACTGTATCGACATACCGCGCTACAGGAATTATCCGATACACGATGCCCTGTTGAACGGACAGGAGCCAGATGGAAGACATTACAGATATGTTCAGACTAGCCGCTATAATAGACCTTCAAGGTATTTTGCTCTTGATTGTGAGATGGTGTTGATGGCTAATAATTCCAAACAGGTTGGTCGTGTCAGTTTGATAGATGAGGATGGTGATGTGGTGATTGATGTCTTCGTGAAACCGTATGGTTATGTTAAAAACTTTTTGTACAGGTATAGTGGATTAAGGAAATCAGATGTTTTAGGGTCTAGTATAAGATTGAGAGATGTTCAATCTATGATCTTAAATCACTTGAGCTCCACAGATATCTTGATTGGACATGCTATAGACAATGACCTTCGTGCCTTACAATTGAAACATCCATATATCATTGATACTTCAATCATGTATAGCGATTTAGCTGATAATGGTCAACCATCATTGAAATCTCTAGCTGCAAGATTGTTAAATAGACAAATTCAAATGGGTCCACATGATTCTGTTGATGATGCAAGGGCAACTTTAGATTTGGTTCATTTGAAAATTAAGGAAGATAATCAACCAAGACAAGTCTTAAGAGTACCTAGTGTTAGAGTTGTCCATACAGAACCACCGACTCGTTTATTTTCGGGTGTTTTAATAATGGATAATAACAATAACAATAATAGTCATATTCATAATCATCACCATCATTACAACTATGAAAGCTCTGAGGATTTTGATCATGGATATGGTTACAACTATGGAAATTTCGATTCTGATGATGATTTTGGTTATAATGGGATGTCATATGATGCAGATCAATTTCCAACACAACATATGAGTGATGATGATGATATCTATGAAAACATGTACATTCAAGAACAATATCGTGGTGGCAATTGGTGGTAATACTTCTACATCAATGTTAAAATATTTAAATCAAATATTCTTTTTTCAATATAAACGATCAACGTTGGATAGATAAAATAAAATCATGATAAATCGTATAAAGCGTCATCATAAACTCATAGATAAAAAAACAGGCTTTAGAACTTCAACCAGTTGAAGAAACTTACAAGTTTCTACCAACGTATTTTTGACCTTCTTGAACACCTCTTTCAAAACCCTTTCTACCTAATTCTTCGGCTTGTTGGGCAAATTTAGAGTTACCACCAGCAGCACCTGATGATCCACCAGCAGCACCGGTAGCACCACCTAGACCACTAGATTGTTGTTGAGAGCCATGAGAACCTGAGCCTAATCCTGAAGAGGTAGTGGAGTCATCATAAGCACCACCGGCAGCTTGTGATCTAGTTTGACGTCCTGATGAGCCTAAGCCTGATGAGCCTTGGTTACCAGATGACAATTCATCTTGTTCCAAACCTGAGGCACCATGACGGCCTGATGAGCCATGAGTTGATGAACCATAACCGGATTGACCCAAGCCACTAGAAGCAGTGTGAGATCCAGATTGTTGTTGACCAGTTGAGCCCAAGCCTGAAGAACCATGGGTACCAGATTGATGTGAACCACCAGCGTAACCGGCACCAGCTCCAGCAGCGGTACCAGCAGCAGCGGTACCAGCTCCAACACCAGAACCTGATCCAGAACCCGATGAGCCATAAGCACCACCAGATGGGTTATTCAAACCTGAACCCCCATAGGCAGAGTCTTGTTGAACACCATGGGAACCTGATGAAGCACCATGAGTACCATGTGTACCTTGACTAGTACCAGATGAACCATATGCATCTTGTTGAGCACCAGTTGGGATTTGTTGATCTCTACCAGCACCAGAACTCAAGTTTTGTTGACCAGCTCTTTGGTTACCAGAACCATATTGAGAGTTACCAGCTTCATTTGCATATTGGTTTGAACCTTGAGTGGTTTCACCTTCGTTACCTTGGATTTTGTTGGATAATTTATCGATAAAGTTTGACATTGTTAATTGATTTGTTTTAGAAATTGATTGATTGCAAAGAAATTAATATGGAAATAATAGTTTCTTTGTTTGATATAGAAGTTAAGAAAAGAATGAAGTTAAAATATGAGATTCTCTTGTCTATTTATACCAATTATGGCTTTGAAAATTGGCAATAAATTTCAATTGTGAAATTTTGCTATATTGCTATGGTTTTATGTCATCATAATTCAATAAAGTTTCATCTTATAACCACAATACTAAAATTTTGGTAATTAAACATGACAAGTACACACATGGCTATATTGAAAAAGAAAAGAACAACCCACATAAATTGAATATAATTGCTTTGCTGGGAAGTGGCTCATATTGTGAAACAATTGTACAATTATATCATAATGGGTCTTGACAGTTTCTAGAATATTCAATTGCAAACATAAGACTATGCAGTATAGGTGAATTTCAAGCTATAGCAAAGTTGTATTTTTAAAGGTACAAAAGAAACGTAGGTGTAATACCCCAGGTTCCTCGGGACACATTTTTATAATTCAAATTTAGTAATTCAATCGAGGCTCTAGTATCTACTCAATTGATACTATAGAAGTATAAGACTGGATCAATTACACTCAATTGGACCAATTGTACTATATTCTCTTTACATTGGTCCATTATTGTTCATCTCTAACCCATAGCATCTCTCGATCCCATAACGGTTTTCCCACATCATCAGCTTAGCAAACATGTGTCAATTTGAAATGTCTAGACATTGCGATCTAGAATTTCACAATTTGTCCATTTGTCCCCCTTTTGGGCACAAGAACGTAATATTTGTCCAAAATTACCTAGTATAACCAAAAAAAGTGCGCAAACATAAATCACAAGCCTTGAATTACGTTGTTTATGAGTAAGAATATTTAGTTTGCTCTTTGCGCGAATACCAAATAAACATTATTTGATGATGAACTGAAGATTCAGTATTAAACTAAGGGCTAAGGGTATCTAACCAAAGTGTATTAGCTTATAATTCTGGGTTTATTTAATTACATAATGAAAAGCTATATTCATGAAGCATTGAGTCGAGATGATCATTTCTTAAAAATCATTCTCTTTATATAAGGTCCAACAGAAGATGAAAATTTAATTATTGAGATGAATTAGAAGCATTAATACGGCACCCCGAGAATATTAAATATATTATTTAAATTAACTGCAGTGATCTCTTAATGTTATGAATTGCAATATTGAGCTAATTGTAGTCATAATTTGCAAACGTCCATGGCTGGACGTCGACATATTGAATCCTCATATTGAATTGAAAATCATATGTATCATGTAGAATCTCATGCTCAACTCATTAAGTTTCACAATGAACATTTTGATAAGTACTAAATTTTAACGATTTATCTAGCATTCCCTTTAAATACAGTGTCAATAAAAGGCTTCAAAGTTCAAGTAAAGGATGAAAATGCTTATGAAATGCAGCTTATCTAATCATTTTCCTCAAAGAGTAATTTTTGAGATTATGCACAAATGTCGAGAACTTTTTGGTGAACAATAGACTTAAAAAATTCTTGTTTCACACTCAAGTCCTTCTTCAACTTGAGTCTCTTTATTATAAGATTTTTCATCCATTATGACTATACTAGATGATGATTTTTGGCTTGAACACGAAGAGGAAGTTATAAACAATACATTACTGGAAGTTCAGAAACCACTTTTGGAAGTTCAATATGCCAATATTTTTGCAAACATTGTGGATAATGAATCTATTGAATTAAATATATATAACGCAGAAAATGTTTATTTGTTTTTACTGGAATTTGTCGGGGTGATCTCTACTACTAGAAGAAAGGCAAAAGAGAACTTGAAGTCAGGTATTTCAAATGCTGGATTGGAAGCTTACAAGCAACTTTATAAAGTCATATTTATGGTTCCCTATTGCTTTCACGATAATCAATTGAAGGCTCTCAAGGTAAGGGCCAAGGGGACCAAAAATTCCTGGCTTTCCAAATCACTCATTGACTTTGGTAATATTACTGATGTTTCGTATGATGATTCAATGGAAGAATTGACTGGTGAGTTGAAAAAGGGTATAGTAGAATTTGAAATCAAGGCAAATACTGTTTTACCAAATTGTGACATTCTTGAAGTGTTGAATGTCATCTATGAGTGCATCGATGATTACAAGGGTTTATATGAAGAAGTTTCACAAGCAGATCATTTTTCACACATAGTAGAGCATGAGATTGAAAGCCAAATTAAGCACATGTTTGATGCCATCACTAGGATATTCAGCTATATCAATGGATTAAAAGCAGATGATTCCGTGAAAGTGCTTAAACAAAAACCATTGAAATTAAAGCCACCAAACGTCACTGGTGTTAGATGCAGAGCTATCCCAGACCTCACATTAGCTTCATTAAATGATTATTTGCTCATGACAGTGGAGGTTAAAGTTCCACCAATATCATTAGGTGATGATAAACTGTCAGAAAATGAAATAGCTAAGCAATTGATGGGACAATTCTTCTGTGCTAACCTTAACCAAGGAATTTTAAGTGATGGTTATTCGTATTCTATGGTATGTCTACCAAGCAGATTAAAATTGGAAGTTGTACCACCAAGCAATGGAATGGGTAAAGAATTAGATACGAACTTGACAGTTATTACCACTTTTGGAGGAAAAATCTATGGTGGCTGGTACAATGGGAACAACACGGAACCACTCAACACCCAATTGAATGATACTCTTTCATCTTTGGGCACTCCATCGTTATTTATTTTGGGTACTATCCTCCACAGCAATGATCGTATCCGGAATGATACTGATGACCCATCACCTATAGAAAATATGATTGAGAGTTTGCTGGATAACAAAACAAATCGTCGTGTAAAATCGTCAAATGGTGATGGTGATGACTCAGGGCAAAACGATACCGGCTCAGACGCAAGGTCAAATGATTCATCATTCTCTAGATCATACAGATCTACCAATATATCAACTGCAAACTCTGCTAGTACTGGATTTGCTGTCATTCCTGAAGATCAAGATATGAATTACAAACTTTGTGATAATGCTGCTATTTGGGATGATGACATAAAATATATTGATATCGATGAAAAAACGGGGAATTTACATTCAAATAACACTTTATATTTCAACTACTGGAATAATGGACTTTTTGAGGATGTGTTTACCGAGGACTTTAATGAAGATATTTCAGCTGTCGTATGCACAATTGAAGTCTCACAAATCAACAGATTGATCCAAAATCATAAGATTAAAGGTTCAAATTTCATTGAAAAAGTACTATCAAGTTATAACCCAAACGATGAATTGATATGGAAAAACTCAACTGATCGTGATGAAGCTATTAATCATTTTGATGAATTAGAAGTTTATGAAATTATTGAGAAATTCAATTCATCTCAAAAGGTGAAAAACCAGCCTGTTTTCAACATTCCCAAGCTTGTTTTCACAACATTTTCCAATATTTTTGGATACATCTTATTCCTAGAGAAAATCAATGGAGTTCCACCACCAGATGTAAAAGATAAGGAAAAATATCAAAAATTAGGTGTAGAACAACTAAAGTTGCTCCACAGGGAATTGGGTATTGTTCATGGTGATTTACACGAGGGAAACGTTATTATTAATGAAGAAACAGAAACTGTTTACTTTATTGATTTTGAAAGAGTTAAATTTCTGGGACCTCGGAAGAATTTTAAGAATGATAAGTCTGATGCTCATGAGCTTTACGCAACGACACTATATGACCAACAAATTGATCAGTTTTTGAATTTGTTTGAACGTCGAGTACTTACTAGAGGTATAACTCGTAATTGATCACGTAAACCTCAGTAGCTAATTAGCCTATAGTGTGTCTTTTTTTCTTAGCTAGCTAATCAAAAATTTACTAATATTAATTTTGATAACATATGTAGTCATATTATTTGAGTTGGAGTTTCTTTATAAAATAGTTAATTGATAGTACATACAGTCCTTTTTTCAAACATTCTAAACACTATTAACTCAAGGCTTGACCCCATAACCACCAGCACCTGGTGTATTGATAACGACTCTATCACCAATATCAACACTAACAGTGTTTCTACCACCCATATTTATGATATGACCATCTTTTTTAATCCATAAGTTTAAACCTCTTTCACCATTCTCACCACCTTCAATACCTCTTGGTTGATTAACACGACGTTCTGAAAGAATTGAAACTTTAACAGGTTTACGAAATTCAATATCACGAATAACACCATCACCTCCATGGAATTTTCCCCTACCTCCTGATCCTGCTCTTATAGAATATTCTTTTAAAACAACAGGATATCTTTTCTCCAAGACTTCAACATCTGTCATTCTAGTATTTGTCATGTTTGTATGGATACCACTTATACCATTCCAATTTTCACCTGCACCATGACCACCACCAATGGTTTCATAATATCCAAACCCTTGGGTATAATTCCCTTGAGAATCATTACCACCAGTACCAAATGTTAAATTATTACAATCACCTTGTGAATCAGCCATAACTTTAAATGCCTTTAGGATTGTATCAGTGACTCTTTGTGAAGTCATAACATTACCACCAACAACAGCAGCACCTTTTAAAGGTGAAAGGATTGAACCTTTAGGAATTATAATTTTAACTGGACGTAAACATCCTTGATTCAATGGAATATCTTGATTTACAAGACATCTTAAACAATAAAGTAAAGCAGAATGTGTTATAGCTTCAGGTGCATTTAAATTACCATACATTTGTGGACTTGTACCTGAAAAATCGAAAATACTTTCCTTTGGATCAATTTTAATTTTCAATTTAATATGAGAACCTTCATCCATGAAATCATCACTTTCAAAATCTGTAAAACCAAATTTTTCACTAATTTCAATTAATTTCCTTTGTACAGTATTTGCAGCATTATCTTGAATTGCATTCATATAAAACAAAATAACATCAAGTGAAAATTCCGAAACTAATTTACCAATTAATGATATACCTTTTTGATTTGCAGAAATTTGAGCTTTTAAATCACTTAAATTATCACTTAATTTTCTTGTTCCTGAACATCCTTCATATTGAGCAGGATCATGTAATAAAATCTTTGTAATACGTTCTTCATTAAATTTCCCCTGACTAACAAGTAATTCTGAATAAATAGCAGCACCTTCTTCATATAATTCTCTTGAATTTGGTGGCATAGAACCTGGTAATGAACCACCAATCTCTGAATGGTGACCTCTTGATGCCACATAAAAGATAATTTTATCATCTTTGAAAGCAGGTGTAATAACTGTAATATCAGGTAAATGTGTACCACCAGTCTCTGGATGATTTGAAACGATAACATCACCTGGTTTTAATTTACCTTCCCATAATTTTGCCTGAGTCTTGATGGCTGTTGACATTGAACCTAAATGAACAGGAACATGTGGGGCATTAGCAACTAATCTCCCCTCAGGATCAAATAATGCACATGAAAAATCTAATCTTTCCTTTATATTTGTTGAAACTGCAGTTTTACGTAATTGTGTACCCATTTGTTCTGCTATATCCATAAATCTATGACCGAAGATGGATAATAAAATTGGATCAACTTTTGAATCAGATTTAACATTTGTCTTTGCCTGTTCATGGATCTTTATATAGACATGAGCCTTAAGGATAGTAGCACTAGCGTTTGGTGGGATAACATTTGTCTGTGTGCCATCTGCCAAGATGGCAGGTCCTTGAATTTTATCACCAATTGATAAATCTTCAATTCTGAAAATTGGTGTTTGGAAACGACCACCTTCGAAAAATACTTGTTTATAAAATTTAACTTTTGATGAATCAACAGTTTTGATAGTTATATTTGCCAATTCGTCATCAACGGATCCTTGAGATGATTTTGAAGTACTTCCAATAGCTCTAATTCTTATATCATCAACCAAGATATCTTTATCCTCAAACAGGAAACCAAACTCTCTCTTGTGTAATGATAAATATTGATCTTCAAAATCCCATTTTTCACCTTGACTAATCATTAATGAAGATTCTGTACCTTGATATCTCAAGTTTAAGAATTTTTCAAACTTAATATCTGATTCTTTGAACCCATGAGCAATTAATTTTTCTTTTGATATCTCCTTTAATTCATCAAATCTTGATTCGATAACTGATTGATTTTTTTTATTCAAGATAGCACTTGATGGTTCTTGAATTTCCTCCACAACATCTGCAAGAGCAATACCATAAGCTGATAGAACAGATGAATATCTATGAGCCAATATAGTATCAATTCCCAATGATTCAGCCACTGCAACTGCATGTTGACCACCTGCACCACCAAAAGTAACCATACGATGTTGAGATGCAACATGACCTTTAGCCTCTGTTAATTGTCTAATTGGTCTAGCCATTGTTTCATTAGCAACTTTAATAAATCCATATGCAACTTCATCAATGGATAATTTACTTTTATTTTCATCATTGATTTGATCTGTAAGTAATTGGAATTTTTTTTGAACAATCTCCTCATCTAATGGTTCATCTTCATTTGGACCAAAAATTTTAGGGAAATACTCTGGTAATAATCTACCTAATAACAAGTTTGCATCTGTAACTGTTAAATCACCATTTTTCTTGTAACATGAAGGACCTGGATGAGCACCACCACTTTCTGGACCAACTTTAAATAGCCCATTTGACCAAAATAATTTAGATCCACCACCGGCAGCAACAGTTTTAATATCTAATTGTGGTGATTGGATAGTGACACCAGCCGTTGTAGTTTCGAAAACATGTTCAAATTGACCACCAAATCTACTAACATCAGTTGAAGTTCCACCCATATCGAATCCTAAAAGTGGGAATTGACGATTTGAATCAAAACAAGTTGCTGAATAACCGACAACACCACCAGCTGGACCTGAAAGGATGGCACTTAAACCTGAGAATTTAGATGCATCAACGAGTCCACCATCTGATTTCATGAATTCAATCTTGGCTCTCTTATGATTACTTAACCCTGAGGTGAATCCATCAAGATAATTTTTGATCTCTGGAGTTAGATAGGCATCTGCAATTGAACTATTTGCCCTTGGGATCAATTTTATCATTGGGGTCAATTCTGATGATAATGAGATATGAGTGAACCCAATCTTTGCAGCAATTTCACCAATTAGTTTTTCATGATTTGGATAAGTGTATGAATGTAACAATGCAACACCAATTGATCTTATTCCTGAAGAGTATAGCAATGTCAACGCGGTGGTAATGCTCTGCACATCTGGTTTTTGCAAGATTCTCACAGTTTCACCAGATGTCCCCGTGACTAAATCCACAGCGTTCGCCTTGGTCTTGACCAATTGTGCATCTTCAGCGTAATCCTCTAAAGTGACTCGTTCATCTACTTCGACAACGGTCTCATATAGTACTTCTGGCTTCTTGATGTGCAAGTCAAAGATCTTTGGTCTCGTCTGGTCCCCGATAACCAAGCAGTCTTTGAAACCTCTTGTCGTTATCAGCGCACACCGTTCACCTTTCCTCTCCAACAGGGCATTTGTAGCCACAGTTGTACCCATACGAATGCTCTCGATCAGCGAGGTGTCCAATGGTTCTCCTCTAGGGATACTTTTATGCGTGAATATCTCCAGTAGTCTTCTGATTCCTTCCAAGGGAGCGTCTGGGTAGTTGTTGGGATCCACTGATAACAGCTTCACCACAACATCGTCCTCCTGGTTCCCTGTGCCTGGGTTTCCTATACAGTCAGTGAAGGTCCCACCACGGTCTATAGCGATTCTAATACCAGCCATAATCTAGCAAATTGATGGTTTTGGTAGAAACTGGTTCAATTGCCACTGTTGATAAAGATATTTTGTTTTCAGATAAGCGCCGAAGTAAACTTCTCCGACGCCATAGTTGAAAAATCAACACATCACGAATTCTACAATTAACTGATCAGATATTGATATACATTACACACCAAAATTGTTTCTGTAGTTGTTTCTCTTGAGTCTGTCTTTCATCGCGTTCCCACTCTGCGAATCAGCTCTCACAGGGGCTCCTGGTCCACTAGCTGATCCAAATCGACTCGTCTGAGCCTGTTGATGCTGGCTCTTGTACTGCTGTTCTTGGGCAAATCTACTGGCAAATCTAGACGTCCCCTGTGTGCCAGCCTGGTGTTGATGTGATTGTTGCGGCTGGAATCTCTGCGTAGCCACCGGTTGTCTGATCTGTTCCTGTGAAGCCTGTGAAGCCTGTGAAGCCTGTGAAGCTTGTCCTTGCGGTTGATGATGCTGCTGAGGTTCTTGCTCTCCTAGCCATGATGGGAATGGCTTATTCTGTGAAATGTAATGGTTCACTATAGCTGTGTGTACAAGTGTGGAATTCGGTGTATCACCATCGTGTTCTGATCTTATCGATAAATTCGCCAATGAAGATGAAATTTTGTTTGTCGATGAGCGAACTTTACCCCAAAATGATCCTTTCTCTTGTAAATGAGCCATATTTTATTCCTTGATAATCCCTTGATACACTTTTGTTGAATCAATTTCTATCCTCGTTTATCATTTTAACATACCCTTGGGAAATTTTCGCGGGTGCATACTATACAACTTGACACAACTACAGAAAAAACATCTCATAACTCTAAACATTATTCATTTAAATATGACTTTGAACCAGTTCATCCATCCCAAGTTCAATATTATCACCCCAAACACCTTTAATAACATCCCAAAACGTATCAACATAAATTATTTCAATCCCCAATTTCTCTTTAACTTTAACCTCAGGTTCATCTGTACCATTACTTAAAAATTCAACCAATTTTGAATCATCATCATTATAAAAATGTTCAATAATATCTTTTCTATTCAACTTGGGAATCAAAACGGTTTTTATACCAAATAATGAAGCACCTAATAATTTTTCTCCAACTCCACCAATTGGTAATACTTTACCACGTAATGTAATTTCACCAGTCATGGCAATTGTTGATTCAACTGGTTTATTTAATGCAATGGATAATAGAGCAAGTGTAATTGTTATCCCTGCAGATGGTCCATCTTTAGGAATACCACCCATTGGTACATGTAAATGTAATTCTGAATTATTAAAATCTTTTAAAATAGAATTATTCAAATTATGAATTAATCCTCTAGAAATTGTACTCTTGACAAAACTTAATCCAATCTTTATTGATTCAGTCAAAGTTTCACCTAATCTCCCTGTTATTATTAAATTTGGTGATTTAGCATTTTCAGTATGTAATGGAATTTTAATAACTTCAAAAACTAAAACACCACCAGATCCATCAGAATTATAACTTAATCCATTAACAACTCCATATGGATTACTAAATTTTGGTCTAATGATTAAATCCTTGGAAATTGGATGTATTGGTAATCCAATATATTTAACTAATGATTTTCCATCAACTTCCCCATTAAATTTCTCATCATCTTCAACATATTCAACAGCTTTGCCTCGACACACAGCTGCAATAGTTCTTTCAAGATTACGTACTCCAGCTTCTCTAATATATTCTTGAACAATTTTCCCCCAAATATCATCATTTAATTTAACATCACCTGGATTTAATCCATTTAATTTAATTTGTTTAGGTAATAAATATTTAGATCCAATTTTAATTTTTTCTTCAGCTGTATATCCACTAATTTCCACAATTTCAACACGATCTTTTAATGGTGCACTTATAGTGGCTAATTCATTTGCTGTACATAAAAATAAAACTTGTGATAAATCCACGGGAAATCCAATATAATGATCTGTAAAATTAGAATTTTGTTCAGGATCTAAAACTTCTAATAATGCAGCTGCTGGATCTCCAGAAATTTTACCATTTGATCCGGATTCACCACAAACTTTATCAATCTCATCTAATAAAATAACTGGATTCATTGAACCGGCTTTACGTAATGCTGAAATTAATACACCTGGTAATGATCCAACATATGTACGACGATGTCCACGAATTTCAGATTCATCTCGAATACCACCAAGTGAAATTCTTTGAAATTTACGTCCTAATGTTATTGCAATTGATTTAGCTAATGAAGTTTTCCCCACACCTGGTGGTCCAACAAATAATAAGATTGGTGATGAAGATTTTGATCTTTTAATTTCTTCTTCTTCATTAATCTTATTTTTATCATGTAATTTTAAAACTGATAAATATTGTAATAATCTTTTTTTAACATGATGTAACCCATAATGATCATTATTCAATTGGATTTGTGCCTTGGAAATATCAATCTCTTTGGTATTAATATACTGACCAAATGGAATGTCCAATATAACATCAAAATATGATCTTAATACTTGATATTCTGAATGTTGTGAAGGCATACGTTTTAATTTTTTATAATCCTTAGTCAATGTAGTAATACCATCTGGATGAACATCAAATGGAATATCATTAATAAATTTATCAATTAATTGCATTTCATCAGCATCATCATTACTCCCACCTGTGGAATTTAAAAATGATTGATTTTTTGGAGATGTAATCACTCCAGGTGTATAATTTGATGATTTTTCAGGTTTTATAGTGTCTAATGAAAATTTAATTGCTTTTAGTTGATCTGAAATAATTTTAGATTTTTGAACATTTGAAGCATTATGATAATATTCTTCAACATATTTTACACTCTTGTTTAAAGTTTGGAAAACTTCCAAATAATCCATTAAAATTTGACAAAACGTTTCAAATCTTGAATTAAATGACATTGTATTCAAAAATTTTAATTTGGCACATGGTAACACGGCAATAGTTAAATCCATTAATTTTAAAAGAGATTCTGAATTTTTCAATGTACTTGATCTTCCAGCGTTTAAATTAAATTTTTCAATAAGATTTGTCAATTTATTATAAGAGTTTTTAAAATCATTAGAAAATTGTTGATTTAATGAATTTGCCAATGGTGATAATGTTAATGCATATTTTTTCCCTTTAGAAACACCTTTTTCAAAAGTTGATGCTAAAGTGTATTCTTTAATAAAATTTTCCACCAAGGAAAATAAATCATCAGTTAATTCATTGAAAATATGTGTACGTTCTTTTAACAAATCAACACCCAAATCCAACTTGTTTGAAATCGCACGAACTTGTGCCTCAAAGGGAACACCTTTGGTAATCTCACTATTGACAATAACTTCACCACGGGTTAAAGCCTGGAATGTAACCACTATAGACCTTGAGTCATTAACAATACCCACAATTCTCGAGACTGTACAAACTTGATTTTCACTCTGTGAGGATAATAACCCAGCAATCAACCAATCATAACCGCCTTCATTTCCCTGATTTCCATTCAAGAATTTCCTTAACAAACGAGATCCTTCAATACTAGCCTCTGATAAAGTTGTTTCATTAGAGAACTGACCACCTAAATTTGAAATCAACAAGTTATAAACTTTGGAATGTTGATAAAATCCTAAAAATTTAGCAGCATCTTCTAATGGGAAAGTAACTCTATATAAAATCCCCGGTAATAACACAATCTGTGACGTTGTAAGCTTATAAATGGGCAATGTGACCTGGCTCTCTGGGAACCTGGTATCATTATCAACTTTAACACCCATATTCTCAGTTCTCAAGTACTCGTTTTGGTGGCAAAATGGGTTTCGTTCTTCAAGATATCAACTTTCCAACTTGAACCGAGCTTATCGGTTCGCGAATGAGGAGAAGCGGGACTCTACGCTGCTTAGTAATCAGTATAACCTTTTCATGCTATAAGAGGTTAAATATATGTATAATCTTCTTTATATGGATTATCACCAACAATATCCCTGTAATCTTGTGCATCTTTAGAGCCATAAAGAGATGAACTTCTCTTTTTGTCAAAATCCCTTGAACCACTGATTTTTTGTAATTCATCACACATTTTATCAAAATTCTGGATATCTGGAGTTGATTCATCATTTATACATGATAGTACATCATCATCATTTTCATCATCTATAGTGGCATCATATGGCCTAAGGTGTGGTTTAGTGATTCTTAGAGTTGGATTAAATAATTTTGTATTATATGTAAATTTAATTAATTTCATCCAAAATGGTTCTTTATATAAATCCACAATATCTAATGCTGAAATCTCTGGATTTTTCAAATTTTTTAAATGATTTTTAATAATTTTTGTTTTCCTCTTTGTAGATTCTTGTGCATATCGATATTGTTCTTTACGTTCTTCCCAATCTTCTTTATAAAGACAAACCAATTGGTCAAGTATATCAATCATTGTAGTTCTGAGGGGGGGGGAGGTGTCTCTTAAGAATTATTATTCCATTAATAATGATGATTCTGCAATTATATATAATAGATGGATAAAGTTCACCTCTCTGAGATTAATATTCTCATCGGAATAATTCTCAAGATTTTCACTACACATTTCATTCATAAAATAATCATAAATTCATATATATTCAACTTGAACAACTACATTGAATCATAGTTTCACCCTCATCACCACTCCAATGTTTTTCCAAATCTTTTAATTCATCACCCCATTGCTTTGGGTCATATGGGTTTGATCCCATTTTTAGTAATTTGGCCAATTTAGAAGTATCTGTTGGTTCATCATACATTTGATCAATAACTTCTTCAAGCATCCAATTACGTGGTGTAAATAATGGATTAACTTTAGATGCAATTTGATAACGTTCTTGATGTGTTGTAGAACCAAGTCTTTCCTTATATGCCTTTGTAAAACTAGTGATTAGTGTTGATAATTCTTCATTTAATTCTTTATCAATCTTATCCTCTGGGTTATTATAACGTTCAAGTAATTCCTCAGTGAGATAAACAGAATGATCTTGTATATCTTTAGCATTTTGTAATGTTACAAAAAATTTATTAAAATCCACTTTTGTTTTGGAAATTAATTCCAAGAGATGAGCAATTAAATCATTATCACCTGGTTTAACTTCATTTAGTCCAATTCTTTGAGTCATTAAAGAATTATAAGTTTGCATAAAATTATGTTTATATTCCACACTAGCTAATTGTAAAATTGCACTAACCCTTTGTAAAACTTGTTCTTCTTGTTCCTTCTTCACACCATGTTTGATGAAAAATTCATCATCAACTAAATCTGGACCAGCACCTAATAATTCCACAAGTGATTCACCTAATCTTGTTAAATTCCACCAAATTATTGAAGGTTGATTAGCAAAACTATAACGTAATTGAACATCATCATGATTTGGTGTAAAATTTGGATCAAATTTATCCATAAAGCTAAAAGGACCAAAATCAATAGATAATCCCAAGATTGAAGTATTATCTGTGTTTAAAACACCATTTAAAAATCCATATGATTGCCAATATGCCACGGTCTTGGCATTGGCATTAACAATGGCTCTAAACATTTGATCATATCGTGATGAATCCACAATATTCACCATATTATCCAAATTTTCCTCCTGTGCACCTTCGGTAAACTCTTTATACTCATCTTTTGCAAATTCACCTGGATGGAAAGGAGGTAATTCATCCAATACATCTTCTAAAACATAATCACAAAGTTCACGAAGTCCCTGACGATCTTTCCTCCATCTATATAGATCAAACGTACCTATTCTTAACCAACTTTTGGAAAATCTGGCAACGACTGCACAGACTTCGGCTCTTTCACGTTGAGCCTTGGTCTTGGGTAAGAGAGATATACTCAATGCTCTTGATGTAGGGATCCCAATCCCAGCTAGCGATTCACTAATGATAAACTCTCTGATACTTGACCGTAACACGGCTTTCCCATCAGCAAATCTCGAGAAGGCAGTCTTCCCAGAACCTTTCAACTGCAATTCTTGTTTCCCATGGACCCCAGTGTCCAACGTGAACAGATTGGACACTCTCCCGTCACCCAATTGTCCTGCAAACTGTCCAAACTGGAACCCAGCATAGGCCTGAGCATATGGCCATACTTTATCATCGTGGTGGAATTTCTCTCCAGATACTATCTCAGTGTAGTATTGGTCGTGCGGTGAATCTTCCGGTAACGACAAGAACTCTAGAGCACTGGGAGACGATAGCAAATGCCTGTGCTCTGGTCTCTTCTCTGGCACCGTGAACTGGTAGGCTCCACTGGGCAAAGTGCGTGGCTTGTTGAAGTTGCTGGCAATGTATTGCGGGTCCTCTGAGAGATACACTCTGAGTGCGTCCTTTATGGAGGGGACCGCGGGCTCTGCCTGCAGTCTGAGGAAAGAAGAGGTCTTTGCGTAGCTCTTCAGTGGTATACGTGGCATTTCTGAGTCCATCTCTGCCCTTCAAAGAGAATGTGGTGAAGTTTGGATATGGTGCACTTATAAATAAATACTTTGGCTTGCTGACTAAGCAGTATTTATAAGTTGTTTGCTACAATAGATAATAGATAATAGATAGTTAATAGTGGATATTTAGTAGCATATACTGATTATGATTTCCTAGTGTTATTTACTGGTTTTGTTGTTTCATCAACGCTCTCCGGATATTGGTGCCCTGGCTGCTAAAGGCATCTTACTCAATGCATGAACATTGAAAAGGTTGAAACTGAAAAGTTGAGTGTTGAAAGTTCTTTCTAATGACAGTGTAAATCTGTTGATTATGATGAATTATATAATAACATGGCTCTTGCTGGCCTCCCTGGTGATTGCCAAAGAAGTGTACCAAGTCTCAGAGAAGGCACCAAATGTCTGTTTCCCATTGTTTGTCCACAATAAAGTGTTCTTAAGCTCAAAGGGTATCACAAAATTGGAAGGTTCAATCCATCGTGAAATTACAAAAGAGACCCATATGATTAACTGGTTTGGTGATGATGAATCCATAGTGTTTCAGGCATCACAAAATGGGGTTTATTGTTTTTCAATCAACTTTGTTGAAGTGGAAAATTTCCAATTGGATATTATTGTCGAGGATGATCATATTTTTGGTGCTATTTCAAAACAGAATGTACTTATAACATTTATTAACATGATTTATTCATGGATCATTTGGTATAATTTTACCAAAATTTGGCAATCATGGAAAACTGGCGTTAAGCCGGCTGTTGTGTTAATAATCTCATGTTATACATCATTAGAACTTGTTGTGAAAATTTCATCATTTTCATTCACACTTCTTAAGTCCTTACACTTGGATTCATCAATTATTAATCTCATATCAATTACATGTCATTTTATATCTTGGATCATTGGTGAGTTTTTAAAAGTTGGCAAAACTTTTTATATCCTTCAATACTCCAAAAATTTCACATTTGATAATATACCAATTCATCATTGGAAACGATTTGGTTTATTGTTCTTAATTGAAGTCATCCCTGAGTTATTAAAATCAATCAGTTACCTATCCATCAAGATCTTTGGACCAAATGTTAATTTATTCTTATTCATAACATTGATTTTGCTATTGGATATTCTTCTTCATTCAACATACCTCGTCTCAGATCTAATTTCATTGAAAAGATTAATCTCATCATCAATTGAATTACCTCGTCATAATCCAAGATCAAGAATGTTTAATTGGTTAATTGGTTCCCTATTATTTCAAAGATATTTTGGTAAAATTCATGATATAAACGCTTCAATTACTTTAACCATTTTGAAATTTTTAATCCCTCCATTAGGCTCATCAACAAAGATTGATGATTTTGAATTATATGAAGCATTAGAGTTTCAAATCCCAAAAGAATTTGTGAAATTCATCATTAGTTATTTGGTATTTTGTGTTATAATTTGGACTCCAAATAACTATGAAAAGACATTACAAGATGAGAAAAAAATTGAATAGATAAACTTCCAATTTTCAATAGTTCAATTGTTTTCGAAATTCGGCCGAAATTTTCAAAATTGTCACAATTTCAAAATATTACCTCATTATTTTTAGTTAATTATATCGAATCTGTAATACCCATCCATCTTACAACATTTCAATATAAAGAAAGATATATGAATACAGAGTACCTGTCTTTCACCAGCTACTCCAGAAAGTGATTCCTCACAATTGTGTATTTTTATATCACATCGAATCAACAATTGAATTATACATCATAAGCCTTGATCTCAGTTGAATTGAACATTCTAATAACTCATGAAAGTTCTATATCAATTTACACCTGTAAACCCCAACCAAATTGATCAATTGAACTTCCAGAATACCATCGAAACATTCTCTATGCAAAGAAATCATCCTAGTTTCATCTTTGTTTTAATTCGGGAATTTGAAACTGTACTACTACTGCGGTCATTTTCGAGGCTTTAAAATTGTGGAATCGCCTCGCTAAGGCCTGATTAACTAATAATTCCATACATAAATCCTGATACATAGAACAAACATGGTCAATTGAATAGTATTGATTCAATTGAACTATACTCTACATTATCAATTGATTAATTCATCAACACTTCCACAAAGTTATTGTTTATTTGTTTTATACCCGTGTTTCTCGGGGAGGCTTAAATTATGTATGTGTACCTGAAATTGGACGTGTAAAGGTGAATTATGCAATACATGTGCTAAATTTCAATTTTCTATAGCAAATTTCAGCTGACTTAGATCAAGGGGTTCGTAATTGTGTATAAATAGAGGTTCTCATTCCCTTTTTTTCCATTCAATGTATCTTTACTTATACCTTAGATCTCAGATCAATTGAAAACAGTTACATTACATTACTACAAAATGGGTTTATTCGACAAAGTTAAAGAAAAGGTTGGTGAAGACAACTTCAACAAAGGTGCTGATGCCTTAAAAGATCAATTCTCAAAGACTTCATTAAATGACAATGATAACAACAAGAACAATAGAGATGATAACAAGAATTCTTCATCTTCAAGAAATGATGATAACAAGAACTCTTCTTCATCTTATGGTTCTTCATCAAGAGACAATGACAACAAAAACTCATCATATGGTTCTTCAAACAATAACTCTTCATCATATGGCTCATCTTCAAGAAATGATGATGACAACAAGAAATCATCATATGGTTCGAGCTCAAATGATAACAAGAACTCTTCATCTTACGGTTCTTCTTCAAATAACAACAGCTCATCTTATGGTTCTTCTTCAAGAGATGATGACAACAAGAACTCTTCATATGGTTCTTCTTCTTCAAAGAAAGATGACAACAAAAACTCATATGGTTCTTCATCTTCATCATATGGTTCTTCTTCAAATGATAACAAAAACTCTTCATATGGTTCTTCTTCAAGAAACGATGATGATAACAAAAAATCTTCATATGGTGGTTCTTCATCATCTTACGGTTCAAGTTCTAAAAATGATGATGATAACAAGAAATCTTCATATGGTTCCTCTTCAAATGATAACAAAAACTCATCTTATGGTTCATCATCTTCATCTTATGGTTCATCTTCAAGAAATGACGATGACAACAAAAAATCATCATATGGTTCAAGTTCAAATGATAACAAGAATTCATCATCTTCATATGGTTCTTCATCAAATGATAACAAAAACTCATCATATGGTTCATCATCTTCATCATATGGTTCATCTTCAAGAAATGACGATGATAACAAAAAATCTTCATACGGTTCCTCATCAAGAGATGATGATAACAAGAACTCATCATATGGTTCAAGCTCATCAAAGAATGATAACTCATATGGTTCAAGTGGTTCAGGTAACAACAGCTCTTCATATGGTTCTTCAAACAACAATTCTTCATCATATGGTTCAGGTAACAACTCTTCTTCATATGGTTCAGGTAACAACTCTTCTTCATATGGTTCATCTGGTAGAAGTGGTAATGACTCTTATGGTTCTTCAAACTCAGATTCTTATGGCTCTTCAGGAAGAGGTGGTGATTCATATGGTTCATCAAGAAATGACTATTAAATCGATTTAAATCGTTGTATATTAAATAATTTTTAGATGAGATGTCCTTGACGGACGGTTCTTAACAATTTATGTCCTATAATGATACAAATAAGTGTAGCTTCTTCTCACCAATAAATTAGTGTCTCTGGTACAAAAGAGTCTATACTAGTAGTGGCCCTTGCAAGTTTTTTTCCCATCGGCTTAGTAATCCTGCCAGCCAAAATTTCAAAAATCTCGTTTGATAAGTTATCAGCAATGTTTTGACAAAAAAGATATAAATTATCATAATTAACGAGAGGAAATAAGATGAGTGCAAGTGGGAAGAAGAAACTATTACTTATGGTGGGTTATTTTCTTGGGAAAAACACGCGTTAAATTTTGAAATATTTGAACTAACTTTTATGAAATTTAGGGCCGTTCAGGTTCAGGTAAATCTTCAATGAGATCAATTATATTCAGTAACTATTCAGCTTTTGATACACGTCGTCTTGGTGCTACGATTGATGTGGAACATTCACATTTGAGATTCTTGGGGAATATGAGTTTAAATCTATGGGATTGTGGTGGTCAAGATGTGTTTATGGATAACTATTTTACAAATCAAAAAGATCATATTTTTAAAATGGTTGAAGTATTAATCCATGTGTTTGATGTGGAGAGTAAAGAAGTTGGTAAAGATATTGAAGTTTTCGTTAAATCTTTAAAACAGTTGAAACAATTTAGTCCCAATGCAAAGATCTTTGTATTGTTACACAAGATGGATTTGGTACAAATAGATCGTCGTGAAGAATTGTTTGGAATCATGATGAATAAATTAAAAGAGACATCTCAAGTTTATGGATTTGATGTTGTCGGATTTGCAACTAGTATTTGGGATGAAAGTTTATACAAGGCATGGAGTTCTATAGTATGCTCATTAATACCAAATATGAACCAATACGAGGAGAATCTAACCAATCTACAAGGTATTTTAGAAGCACAGGAGATTATTCTTTTCGAAAAGACTACATTTTTGGTGATTTGTTCATCAAATAGTGGACAATTGATGAGTAGTTCCACTGAAAATTTCGAAAAATTAGATCCAAAGAGATATGAGAAGATTTCAAACATTATGAAAAATTTCAAACAGAGTTCTACAAAGCTAAAATCACAATTTAAACAGTTAAATTTGAATAACAATTTATTTATAACGGAACTTAGCTCAAATTTGATGATTTTTGTTGTTTTACCATTTGGTATCAATAATAACTCTGGGTTGATCCAAGAGAACATTAAACAGGCTAAAAAATATTTTCAATAGTGTTCATATTTAATATCTCACGTTTCATAATATATACCTAATCTGAGACTTCTCCCTTTATAAATGATTTTGCGCCTATATCGGAAATACTCGGACTTTAGTTATTCCGCGAATTATAATTTTGTATGAGTTTTTCTTATTGCAATAAACGTAAATGTAAACATCAACATAAAATCACCAAATGGTATCAACTTTCAACCCAATATAGAAACTTTGTGAGCTATTTAAACAATGACCGGGTTATTTTCGTTTAGTTTCTGTCTGCAACGAAGCCATGGCTTCTTTTCCATCAATATCACAGAAACATGAGCTGTTAAACAAACAGAAAATGTTTGGAATTATCTGCTCATGAGACTGCACAAAGATTATATATTATCTGTCCCAAATGTGTATATATTAAGCTCTTGCTACCAGGGATTTCAAATTTCTTCCTCTCTCCTTTTCAAACTTTATCAACATATCCACAATCTAACAGTCTCACGAAAATATACAATTAAAAAGTTCAAATCCATACAAAATGACACCAAGAGACGTTTGGCTCATTCAACAACGTGACAATGTCATGAAGAGACTCAATTTTGAAAAATTCACTAGAATGCCACATTCATACAATGAAGCTTTCGGACTTCTTGTGGGAATTGTCGATAAATACGGTGTGATGCCAAATTATGAAATCATCTCACCACCTAATCCTAATATTAACTTGCATGGATCGAAAGTTATCTATGAAAAATATCAGCCTACTAATTATGATCAAGTCACCAATAGTAGATTATTCATTTGTCAAACCTATGTTTTGTGTCCATTTTGTGATCCATTCCCTAAACAACATTCTGCAAAAGCTTCCAGTTGTCCAATTTTCCACAATCAATCCAATGGTCAATTTGATGAACACATGATCTTGAAGCATGGTATTTCCGATGATCACAAAATTTCTGTTCCATTCATTGGTTGGAGCTTGAGTTTTTCACAAAGCTTGGAAAAGACAATTATCTGTCCATATGCAAAGACAGATAAAACACCATGTTTGTGTGAATATAAACTCGATGAAACATGCGATGATTTATATCAAGAATACTTTCTTCATGTTTACCAAGTCCATTGCTTGGAAAATCCTTTGCCGGTGAATCAATCGATTTATCGTGACAATTTTGATCATAATGGACACTGTGTTGAAAATAAATTTGTACCATTTAATGAAGACTCATGTGCGAAGGCAAACAAGTTCCTAAGAGTTGAAACTGGTGATTCTCATGCTGATCCATTAAAAATTATGTTTGGCTCCAACACTTTAGAAAGGGATTCCGAACCATCTAAAATTGATGTCAAGGCCAAAGCTGTCACTCAGCCAAGTTCAAGCAATGCTCTGAAAAAGCCAAAGTTTCAATTATCTCTTCCAAAACCTCTTGCAAAAATATTTACATCTTCTAAAAATACTTCAAATGAAACTGTTATTCCTCTTGGTGAAAGAACCAAACCGTTACCACAGCCAACTACTCTTGAACCAATTCCTCAAATCATCAGCCCTATCAAAAAAATTAAACAATCAAAGAGTATTAACCGTCTCCATGAACTAGAGACCAAGAATCCATTTGTATCAAGTCTTCCTAGTGAACGCTTTAGCCAAGGATTCAACTTGTTCCAAAAACTTGGAAACAAAACTCAAGACGATTTTGATAACATTGATTCTGTCCTTGGGTTACCTCCTCATCCAAAATTTGAAAGAAGAATTGATACGATATACGAGGAAAAAGAAGAAGAAGATAAGGAGGAGGAGGAAGAAGAGGAGGAAGACCATGAGCAAAAGGTTAAAGAAGTGAAAGAGGAGAAGAATCATGATTTGGAAATTGAAGAGATTGATATTTCACAGCAAGAACAACACTTCCAAGGAGATCAACCTCAACAGATTACTTCATTCCCACTCTTCTTTCAAGAAGATCAGCCTCGACAAATTTCCTCATACCATATGGATGCATCTATACCTTCAGAATCATTTGAAACAGAGGGGGAATCAGATACCGCATCTGAGGTACATCATCGAGAGCTTCAGCAATGTGTACGAGAGGAACCTTTGAACTATAGCCGTTTATATGAGCTTTGTCAATCATATGGAAACTCCAGAGTATCTGAAGAATCAGATGAATCACAATCCATTCCAACTGAGCGAAGAGAATTAGATCCTTGGGATTTCTATACACCTCCAGCTCCAAGAGCTCTTCGTTTGTCTCCAGGTGCAATTTTAACTCGAAGACATCTTTTCAATCGTTTCCATCCTAGAGCTTTCCATGGTGCTGAACGTGAAGAATTAATTCAACTAAGATATAGATCATTCCAATACGAGCTCGAATTAGAAAGGGCGTATTATCAATCTGATGTTCAATCACTTAGTCAATCAGATGACTCGTCGGCAACTTTGGTTGATAGTGATAGTGATGACGATTATTACGAATACGAATCATCATATGAAGAATACACCGGTGGTGAACCATATTCATCTTTTGCTGAAAGTAGCAAGACTCTTGTATCTACTGATGTTGAATCATATATTTCATCCAGTGAAGAAGAGGCATATACAGTGGAGGCTGAACTTACTGATCGTGAATTACCGGTCAATGGGCTGTTTTTCTATGAAAGATTTGAACATCCTTCTACAGGTGATGATAACAGTCATGTCAGTGTGGAAGAAGTGCCAATGCAAAATTTTAGAGAGCATTTTGATGTTGACCTTATAAGTTTGAGCTCATCTAGTTCTGAAGAGCTTGAAGATGGAAGTGTGGTCAATTCAGAAGAGCATAGTCAATGCGAAGACCAAGATCATGATCATGATGGTGACGATGAGAATGATGTGGACGAGAAAATTGAGGACTTTGTCTTTGATATGGATGATTGACTGTTAAGCCCCATCCAATTGATTTTTTAAAGTTGTGTTTATGTTGTGTTTAAAATAAAATCGTAAAAAAATTCACATTTGTAGCACTTTTATTCCCGTATCGGGAAGTCAAGATAAGGTTTTCCGAGATGAGGTTTTATGAAACATGACACAACTACAAAACGAAGCAGATACTTTTATTAGGCTCATCCAATTCGAGCGATGACAATGGCTGGTGATGACTTCAAGGCTGTACCTGGCCACTAGTTGTAAAGATGTTTCACCAAGGCTGGATGCAACGAAGAATATGTCAAATGCTTGTTTGGTATAAAGATGATACATTATCCCATTGATGATAGTTTTTTGACAGTACAGATTGATATAACTACAGAAAACCATGTCCACCGATGAAACAACGAACTTTCAATACTATCTATACAATCCAAGTATCGCTGGATCTGTGATATTCACAATTATAAACTCACTATTGATTCTATGGCAAATCTATCAAATCAGTGAGGCCATAATCTTTATGATTCACACTCGTCGCATGAGCTCCAAACAAAATGAAACCCCATTCAACGACCCGTTCAGCAAGACCCAATCAAACTATAAAGCCTCTCCGAGTTATATCTTAATCATGATTCCATTCATTATTGGTCTTTTTTGTGAATTGGTTGGGTATATTGGTAGGGCCATTTCTCATGATAACACCAAAGATTTCACTCCCTTTGTGATCCAAACGTTATGTATCCTTGTGGGTCCACCTTTCATCTCTGCCACGATTTATATGGTTTTTGGAAGAATGGTGACCAAAGTTTTAGATAATGATGATTTTTTACTAATCAGGGCAAAATTTATAACCAAGATCTGTGTTGTGGGTGATATTTTATCTTTGGGATTACAAGGTGTTGGTGGTGGTATTTTAGCTGGTGCACAGGATGACAAAGATAGATTCAACTTGGGGAAATATGTGATTTTATTTGGCCTAGCTATCCAGATTTTGTTTTTCGGGTTCTTTATGATTATTCTCTTGACTTATTATATCAGACTTATCAACAATTTGCAAAGCTCTCAGTATAACATGACCGTGATCAATGTACATATTAGATCATACCCATCTAGACTCAATAATTGGAAAACCATGCTCGAGGTTTTATTCACAAGTTCAATGTTCATTCTCGTTAGATCCATCTATAGAGTTGTGGAATTCACTGAAGATGCTGATGGATATAGTTACAGAAACGAATGGCTCATCTATGTTTTTGACGGACTAATGATATTCATCTGCTGTGCCTTAATCCAATCACAAAATATTTCAAGCTACTTTATGAAGACCATACCGGAGACCAGAGAAAAATACTGATTTGAGCAATAAACAACAATAAATGGTATTCCTTCATTCATAATGTGGGAACCGTATTTCGCAGCTTCTAGGAACAATGATGTGGTATTTTGCTTCAAGTCTTTTCAAATTGAAGATAAAGTCAATCCTACATCCCAAATCAAACATCATCTTCTTCCGTCTCTTGTTCATCTTGAGATCATCACATATCTTGATAATTTCATATTTCGTGAAACGTTCAAGGCCATAGTATAACGTTGCCGGAGCCAGAGCCTGACAGTCTGGGGTATCTATATAGACATGAGCACCGTATACACCAATTCCATGAAACTTCATCCTCTCCAAAAAGTCCTCAACGGTCTGTAAATTCCAGTTCGTGATACTGATATGTAGGAGCAATAACATAGGTCTGGGTTTAGATTTGAATAGCTCAAGCTCATCAATGGTGAATTGTAAGTGATTAGGTATATCTGGATGCTTTTGTTTTTGGTTTGTTATAACGACACATGGTGGTATTTCATGTTCTTTCCGGTTTTTCAGTTTGTAAAGAATAAGTGATGGTTCATAAAAACTGAAAATTCTTGTAATTAATTCCAATGGTAGGTTCCAAAAATCATCCCCCTTCATTGTTTTAGTCTTAATAACGTTTGAATATGAGTAGGAAAAACCAGCAAATTTCTTCAATATATATGTCTAAGTTGAAAACTCATGTTAACATCTCATTTGATTTGTATGGATACTCGAAATACTCGTAAAAATAACGCATTTGTATACAGCCAAGTTTCATTTTGAATTATGATTTGCTCTCTTATAACTACTTTTGAATAGTACATGTCCTTTCATTGTGGCCCAAAATATCCTTTGATGGTGATGGCTTATTATGGTTCATTTTCCAGGAATCGGAAAAATGAGATATTTTAATTTCCAGCCAATGAGTTGATCTATAAAGAGATGGATCATTGGTGAAGTTTTCAGGTCAAATTATATGTAGCCCTGAGTAGTTGAGCTAGCTCATCTTTGTGATACAGTTTATGTGGGAGTGATACTTTTTAAAGGTCTCGGGGAATACACCGAACAGCTACAAACTGAGTGTCATAAACCATCAAAACTCATTCTGAATAGGAACTAAACGACCTCTGAAATTTTCCATGCTTCTAATTACTTTTTTCAAGTGTTTTGGTCCTCTGTAATAATCGAAATGCATACTGAAGAGTCCACCATTTTCCGTCGTGGAAGTCTGATAAACCTCACCATCAATAACGATAATTTGATAGCTTGCTCTTATTTCAAAATTTCTAAATAAACCACTAGCCTTCCTTGTCCAGTTTATCTTTGCCACTGGTTCTCTTTCTTCTTTATAAATCATTTCTAGCAATCCCATTGCTGTTTCGTCATTCTTACACGAGGTTTCTCCTAGTATGACGCTTTCCACATAATATGGTGGTTGTAGTAAAATGTAATAGTCATGGGCTTTTATTCCTGCCTCTTTTGATACTTTTAATACATGAGTCAATGTTTTAACGCTCCATATATTGATGTAGTATAATAGTATAAGTGGCTTGGGCTGTTTGCTTAGTATCGATAATTCGTTTAAATCATACTGTATATCACATGGCATCCCTTGGATTTTAAAACTCTGGTTTGTGATGACACAACACCATTTGGGATACCAGAATGATCTAAATTCTTTCATCTGCAAAAGTTGACACATATCACTAGGTAAAAGACATTGAAACATTTGGTGGAATAATTCAAGTGGTAAATCTGTAAGCAAATTGGGCATCATGAGAATTCTAAAATTTGTGTTTCTTGGTAGCTGGATGGATATTAAGCAGTAGATGAATATTATTAGACTATAAATATACATTTCATATAAGTTAAGCTGTGCTTATACGAGACTCTCTCTTCCTACACTCATTTCAATTTCATGCTTTAATTGAGAAATTTTCATAAATTTTCATCTCGGCTCGGGTCTATACTTATATAAGTGCACTCCTCTCAATTTCTATCAAGACATTCAGTCTCTCTTGAAACTGTTCAAATAATATAAAAGTACCCCAATGCTCACTTTTCTGTGCAAACTTGAGTCTTGTGGAACTTGTTCTTGTTTGGTGTGAATTCTGCTGTCATGAGCACCGTGTCACCAAGCGACACCAAAATGAAATCAAAACACTCGGAACTTTAACATTTTCAGTCAATTGACAACCAAGACTAAAATTAGGACATACTGAGATATGGATGAATTTGAATATGAGGATTGTGTTTTTCTATTACGGTGACAGTATACCATAATGTTGAGCTTTCTGAAAAGCTGAGTTTCGGTGGCGTTTAAGGTGAGTGGCTAACTAGGCTATATGTTGCTTTTGTGGTTGGTATTCTTTCTGAAAATTCAATCAAGGTGCTTCCTTTTTTTTATGAAATAAAAGCTTCTCAACTTTATTTATCAAGAATACCTTCTTTCGAATAACAAGTGCACGGTATCAATCCATCATTGCTAATCTGAGCTCCGCTACGAATATGATTATTGAAAATGATCGATGCTACTCTTGCATCAGTTGCATTGCCACATCAGATACGTATCGTTGTACACATATTACTGAGTTAACAGCTGGAAATGTTTTCAGGCTAGATCGCTTATTGAATGGTCGAGTTGTTGTTCCAAGGATTGATCAAATAACAAGTCAGCGTTTTTTAAGCTGTCTTGATAACTATACCCTTCATCCGAAGTTTAATCCACCCTGTCCATCTGATCCTGGAAAATTCAGCTTCAAATGCAAATTGAAATGCTGTAAGGATAAATGTCATGTTTTCATATTCAGTGGGAAAGGATTTGCGGTAAGAAAAGCAGCGCTAGTCGCTCGTCTTTTGAACGTTGAGATATCCGAAGATTACCTTCAAACGATATATTCACTGACTCCGGGAAGGGAGGAAAGCATATTCAGTAAGATATCTCTCCCGGTGGATCCATTCAATCTGATGCATCGTTATGGATCCGACCCTATGATTCAAGAGGTGATGGACATTCCAAAGGACCCTATATTGCTGGGTATTGTTTGTGAAGGACCGGCAATTCCCAAATCTAAAGAAATTTTTTATAATCAAGACCTTGTTCCAAGAATTAGTGTGTCTAAGGGGCTTCTGATGTCTAACAAGTCACTTGTTGAAGTTATCGATTATGGGAGTCCTAAATTATTACCCTTTTCATGTCCTGCCGATTTTGATTTCAGTGAAGATGTTGCAAATAACCCATCGATGACAATTATAGATCAGCTAAGGGAATTGAGACAACGCTATAGTGGGTATAGGCATTTTCTGGATGAGCCTGCGGATGTTTTATGGCGTCATAAAATCTTTTCAGATTGTTTTGGTAAAACTGGGATTTCCTATGAATTTAACCAACTCGAAAATGCATGTCATCAAACTTGGTTTTTAGAGAACTTGGTGTTGAGGGATGATGCTTATCTAACCCCCTATGAAAAATTTATAGAGCCAAATCAGGAGCTACATTGATTGTCTCTATTTCCACACGACAACAGTGTTAGGTCACAGTCAAAACTTATATAATCTACAGGGATTGTACAAATGAATCAAACTTTTATATAGTGAGCAATTTAACAAGCACTCAAGTATCTATTATTATGATCAAGGTATGTTTCCTCCACTTTGTAGCCATTTTGGAAATGAAAGGCAAAATAATCGTAATAGTTAAAGCCACAGGTGGAACATTTAAACCAATTTGTATCAATAAAATTATATTTTTGAAGTTTCATCTTGATAAATAATTTAAGTGGTATTTTAGCAAATTCCTTATGTGAATGACCACAAGGAAATATTTCAGTATCTTGAAATCTTGTTAAACCTTTTTTATATTGAATTCCAATTATTGACCTATTTTCAAAAAATCTAAACATAAAATTATTTAATGTTTGACCTTCATCATATTTTGTACCTTTAGATACAATTAAGGGATATTTATATTGATAATTGATTAATCTTTTCAATCTAGGTTCTGATGGTTGTTCTTGTTTTAAATTTTCCCATTCACCATCTTCATCACGACTTAAATGTAAAAATTTAACATGTTTAGCATTTGGTTGATATCTTGAAATTTTCTTCTTGATCATTCTTTCTTCTTCTGAAATTGGTTTCTTCAAGATGGAACTTAATGGAGCTTGTTTTTCTTGATTTTTCCGATTTTGATAAACTTGTTCAAATAGCTGTTGTTGTTCAGCATATTTTTGTTGCTGAAGTTGTTGTTGTTCAAATTGTCCTTGATACAGTATTTGCTCTTGATTGTTAGGTTGATGAAGTTGTTGTTGTTGTTGTTGTTGTTGTTGGTAAATAGCCTCTTGCTGACGTTGTTGCTCATATATCTGCTCTTCTTGATGTTGGTACTGCAACAATTGCTCTTCATGAAGTTGTTGTTCATATAGTTGTTCCTGGGCTTCATTCTCTTGAGCGTTTTGCTGCTCAATGAATTCCTGTTGAAGCTGAGGCTCTTCTACTTCCTCCAAAGTGACCTTTTTGACAGCCTCGGGCTTTTTAACAACAGATTCTTTTCTAGTAACTGGTTCTGTTGACATTATCTTGATTCCATCATATTTATAAGATGTAAAAGTTTCAATAATGAACTGAACCAACAAGATACAAATAAACCAGATCATATTGAACAGAATCAAAAATCTGATGTGCTGATATTAGTACAAATATTATAAATAGACACTTTATAAGAAACTCACGAATATTTCAAAGTATACCAAAGAATAATAAAGAAGTCTTTGATCATATGATCAACGGAGATTCTAACACCTTCATTATCAATATCCAAAAACAATGATATTGGGAAATATTCAGATGATAATCTGATATGGAAACTTGAATAACAGAAAATTAAAGCAATGCTATAATTTTGAAGGTTTAAAACCAAATTAACATTATGAAAGATATTGTATTGATCATAGTTGAAGTATAAGTTTAGTAGCTGTACTGGATTTGAGTTAAAATAAAAATTTTCAACATTTGAAATGTATTTAGCTCTGGTAGACATTGTTGTAAGCTTTAATGGAATTGATTGAAAGTGATGAGTAGAAGAGAACAAAACATTTTGGAAACTGGAGAACTGGTTCTATATTTATAGACATCCTCTAAAGACAGATTATTTCGTATTATATCTCAATAGACAGATCATTTTCAATTACATCTCAATAGACAGATACATTTTGCTTGTTTATTATATTCTGTCTATTTCTTTTCTATAATTTTCCGTCTATCACCGAAATTTTTGACACATACCGACAGAAATTTCTGTCGGCCGAGATGAAAAAAAAAAAACCATATTATAGTTTAACGTCACTATTTAGTTTCAAATCTTCAGGTTTCGCAATGATTTGTTTATCATAGCGTCTTTTGCTGTTTAATTTCTCCTTGAGGCCATTAACATCTTTATCAAAATCTCTTGGATATCTCCATTTGAAAATATCTGTATAGATGTTTTCCCTTTTTTCAATCTTGTCCACCAAGAACTGTCCAAGAACAGGTAACATTTTAAAAGCATGTCCCGATCCACCACATGCCACAAATAGACCTTTTTTATTTGGAACAAAATCATAGATGTAATCGTTATTTATTGTATCAGTGTACCAAATGATTTTGGTCTCTAATGTAATACCGACATCTATCAAATCAGGGCAAAATAATTTTAAAAACTCCTTCACTTGATCAATGATATTTTTTGGTAAGAGATGGAATGATGGATTATCATTTGATGTCTTGGGAATGGAAATGATTTGACCTTTATCATTCAGTGTAGGGTTTGTAAATTTTGTCTGTCTAACAAACATTTTAATGATACCTTCAGGTTCAGCCACGGGGAAAATCATTGAACCACCCATATGAGCCTTTTCACGATCATGACCACCTCTCCATGTTAAAATGGGAAAATTTTTAGATGAATATTTCACTAGGAGGTCTTTACGATGTGATGGGATTTTAATTATAACAACATTACCACTAGTTGCCTCGTTTATACCATCTAATTCAGGAACTAATGAGGTAGACCATGGACCGGCATTTATAACCACCAGATCAGCTAAATGCCTTGTTCCATTTTTAGTAATGATCCCACTGATTTCCTTTTGATTTGGATCGTTATAAATATATTCTTGGAAAGTCCCCTTATCCCCACCAAGTACAAATTTTACACCATTTTGTTCACATAGATATTTAGCAAATTGACATGCTCTTGAAGCATAAAGCATACCGGAAGTTACATCTAAAGTTCCAACTAATTCAGGGATTTTCTCTTTAAGTTTATCAGTGAATTGAATCTTATTACCAAATCCTGAATAAATTGCTCTTTTCACATCTTTGGGATCGTTTATGTCATAATTCAAAGGACCCAATCCTTCCTTGATGAAGCTTTCCCTTGATGCAGCTCTCCCCTTTGTCAATATATCATCCAAAACCAACATTCCACAAAGATCCAAGATTTTTAAATCTGTATATTTAACAGCTTCTTCTTTAGGGACTAATTGTAATTGATTATTCCAATTTTGCCAAATTTCAAAAGCTTTGAATGCCAAATCTTGATAATGTTTTTTATTTTCATATCGAGCTCTAAATATTTTATTTAAATCACCTGAAGCTGTATCTGAACCTTCTAAAAATGTATAATGATTTTTATTGAAATCTAATCTATCGAAAACGGTAATATTCTTGTATCCATTTTGAGCCAGATGTAATGCATTTGAAAGTCCAAACACACCAGCACCAACTAATATGATCTTTGAATCTTTGTTCAGTGACATTACTTTATTATGGTGTTGGTATATTGTTGATTGTTGAAGAAGAAAGGGATCAATTATGGCTCGAGTTTATCTTAAAGTTATCAGATTGTTACTCGCACGAAAGGCCGAATGCGGTTATACAGCCGAATTGCTTTCCGATAAACTCCTTTTAACTCCGAATGGTTTCATTACCGATTAATTTTATTATACTAGTAATTAATAAATAATGAACATCATTATATCAATAATTATAATATAATATAATTAATAAATAAATTAATACTAATTATTTTATAATAATTATCCATGGTACTGAATAATTATCATGTTCGATCTAAATATAATTAGTACTCTAGTGCAAATTATATATTATATTATAATATTTTTTAATAAATATTTTATATTATTATAAATATATAATATTATATATAAAAAAAATTATTTAAATATAATATGTTAATTTATCGATAATAATATATTTTAATAATATATATTTATCGACTGCGCCAATTATATATAATTATATTAAAAATTAGAGTTATAATTATAATAATTAATTATGTACAGAGTATTATTGCATTCTAATATATTATATTTGATCGATCGTCATTATGTTAAATTAAAATTATATTCAGTGTTAAGCCTTATTATTCTTATAATTTAACCGAGACACCCAGACACCACCTGAGAATGACCCATAAACTATAGACTTTTAAATCACAATCTCCAGACAAACTCACCAATAACAATTCACGTATCGAGGCAAACAGATTTAAGTGGTGATAATTACTTGATAATAAGAGTTACCTCGGTAGAGAAGTTTTGGTTAAACATAATCCTGTTCTATTGTTCTTCGGCTAATAAATTGTCCCCGCAAGAATTAAAATTGTATAAAAACACCATAGGATTACAATTATAATTGAACAAAACAATTACGGATCTTCATATAATCAAAAATGTCATTCAACAAAGCCAATTTCGAAAAATATAACCATTTTGAAGTTAAAAAGATTTCTCAAGGTGTTATCCATGTGGAGACAAATAGACCAAAAGCTGTGAATAGTTATAGTCAAATTACATGGGAACAATATGGTGCTTTAATTAGAGATTTAAACAATTTAAAAGATATTAGTGTGATTATTCTTAGTGGGAAAGGGAAACATTTCTCTGCTGGTATTGATTTAAAAGCATCTGCTTCAATGTTTAATGATACACAAAATCATGATTTCCAAACCACAAATGTTCATTTACAAGAATTTCAACAAAATATCAAATCTGGTATTGGTAGTAAATTACCAATTATAGCTGTTATTCATGGTGTTTCTTATGGTTTAGCATTAGATATTCTTAGTGCTACTTCCATTAGAATTGCTGCAAAAGATGCAAGATTAGCTGTAAAGGAGATTGATATTGGTATAATGGCTGATATTGGTGCCTTACAAAGATTACCACAAATTGTTGGGAATGTATCTAAATTAACAGAATTTGCATTGACTGGTGAAGAATTTAATGGTGATCAGGCCAAAGAGATTGGATTAGTTAGTGAAGTATTACCAACAAAGGATCAAGCAATGGATTATGCTATTAAATTAGCCACAAAGATCTCTTCTAAATATCCACCTGCAGTTTATGGAACTAAACAAAATTTGGATTTGGTCACTACAAATTCTGAAATTGTTGATAAAGGTCTTGCTCAGGTCCGGATCGATAATATTAACTTGATGAGAGATCCAAATTTCTCCAAATTTTTCCAGCAGTCTGCTAAAAAGATTCTTTCCAAAATGTGAAGAGTTTATTTCTAGTTATTTAACCAATTTTTATGCCTTTTAAAAATCCATGTGATTTACTTTTATATTGTAGTAAACCCATCGCAAATCTCGACTGAAAAAAAAAAAAACATCAACAAAACTACAAAACCCACAAAAAACCCTTAAACAAACCAACAGAGACTCTCCAAGTTTATGAATGAACATTTTGAAGACAATGAGCTCTCAGCAGAAACACAAATTACCCAAATTGGTCTCAGAGTCTGGGTTCAAGGCCAAGATGCAAGATCATTCAGATTATACAATGTCCGATTCACAAGTGGAATATCACATTAATGGCCCATTGAGAACGATAAACCCATATTATTATACATATTTGACATATTGTAAACTCAGATGGAGAGATCGTACCTTGTTTGACATTTTTTCAACAGAATTCCGTGATAGAGAACCAGAATATTATGCTAGAGCAATTGCTAATGGTGAAGTTAAATTGAATGGTCAAGTGGCAAACCTGGAAACGTTGGTTAAAGATGGTGATTTAATATCTCATAGGATCCATAGACATGAGCCACCCGTGACTTCAAGACCTATAAACATTGTCAAAGAATCTGAACATTTAATTGTGATTGATAAACCTGCAGGGATTCCTGTTCATCCAACTGGGAGATATAGATTCAACACTGTGACCAAGATTTTAAAGATTGAAAACGGGATAGAGGCTCATCCTTGTAATAGACTGGATAGACTTACGAGTGGGCTAATGTTCTTAGCTAAAAATCCGAAGGGAGCTGAGGCATTTGTGGATCAATTAAGGAAAAGAGATGTTTCTAAAGAATACATTGCTAGAGTTAAAGGTAAATTCCCTCTAGGTGAACTTGTTGTGGATAAACCTGTTTACACAGTGGAACCAAGATTGGGGCTTAACAGTGTTAGTGATATCGAGGGTAAAGAAGCAAAGACAAGTTTTAAAAGATTGAGTTATGATGGAGAAACAAGTATTGTTAAATGTAAACCATTTACTGGACGTACACATCAAATTAGAGTACATTTACAATATTTAGGTTTCCCCATTGCAAATGATCCAATATATTGTAATCCAGAAGTATGGGGTGAAGAATTAGGTAAATCAGGAATTGTAGATTTTGAAAAAATTTGCATAGAATTAAATAAAATTGGTAAACAAAAACCTGCAAGAACTTGGTTTTATCCAGATTCTGATGGTGAAGTATTATTAGGTAAACAATGTGAAATTTGTGATACGGAATTATATTCACCACCGGGGCCTAATGACTTGGATCTTTGGTTACATGCTTTTAAATATTCTTATAATGGTGAAGAAGATCATGTTGAACCATGGAGTTATGAAACTCCATTTCCTGAATGGGCATTACAAACTCATAAACCAATGATGGAATTAGCATTGGAACATGCGCAAATGTGTGAAGAAACAACAACGGCATTTAGTGTAGGAGCCGTGCTGGCATTAGATGGAGAAATATTAGAAACTGGTTATTCAAGAGAACTTTCTGGTAATACACATGCAGAACAATGTGCATTGGAGAAATATTTCACCAAGATGGGATTAAAAGGTGAGGAAAGAGATGTACCAGAGGGCACTATCTTGTATACAACGATGGAACCATGTTCTGAGCGATTAAGTGGGAATTTACCATGTGTGGATCGTATTTTACAAACAAAGATTAAAACTGTATTTGTTGGTGTTTTAGAACCTGATACGTTCATCAAGGAGAATACTGGACTTAAAAAGCTCAAGGAGCATAATATAGAATATATCCAAGTCCCTGGACTGGAAAAAGAGTGTCTAGGTGCGGCATTCAAGGGCCATCCTGGTCATTAAAATAGAAGAATATATAGATATAATTTTTTTTCTTCAGTCTATACTGGTGTGTCCCGTAACAATACCAAAATATTCGTCGAAATTGAAAAATGATCCAAATGACAACTATTTAACTTTGAAAGACATAAAAGACAACAATGCCAAGAAGAAAAGCACAACCTATTATTGTGAATAAAGAGGATGGTTCCTTCCGTGAAGCCTTAAAGCTTTATGAAGGGAAACAATATAAGAAATCTTTGAAATTAGTTGATGGGATTTTGAAAAAAAATTCAAATTATTCAGATGCATTAGCATTAAAATCTTTATTATTACATTTCACTGGTGAAAAAATTGAAAGTGAAATATATGTAAATAGGGCAATTGCTAAAAATGAAGATTCACCAGTGGGGAATCATATCTTGGGGATCCTTAGACGTACTCAATTGAATTATAAAGAAGCTGCTAAACATTTTAAAAAATCATTGGATAATGGATCAACAAATAAACAAATTTGGAGAGATTTAAGTACAATGGAGGTACAAAATCGTGATTATCATAGCTTAGCTGTTTCTAGACATGCTTATTTAGAAGAATTCTTAGGTTATAGAGCCAATTGGACCGGTTTAGCAATTGCACATGATTTAAATGGAGATTTTGCACAAGCTGAAAAAGTATTAACAAAATTTGAAGAATTAGCAGAGGGGAAATTAGGAGATTCTGAAATGTATGAACATTCTGAATTACAATTGTATAAGAATCATTTAATTGGGAAACAAGATACCGAAAGAGCATTAAAAGATTTAAATAAATTGGATACTTTTGATAAATTGGATGAATTAGAATTACGTGCTACATATTTAATGAAATTAGGTGATTTAAAAGGAGCATCCAAGGTTTATCGTGAATTGTTGAAGAGAAATCCAGATAATATTAAATATTATACACTTTTAGAAGTTTCATTAGGTACATTAACAAAATCTTTTAAATTTAGAGATGAGTTATATTCAAAATTATCAAAATTTTACCCCAAATCAGATCCTCCAGTTTTCATTCCATTAACTTTTTTACCAAGTGATTCATCAATTTTCAAACAAAGATTAGAATCATATTTGTTAAAACAATTACAAAGAGGTGTCCCTGCAACTTTTACAAATGTTAAACCTTTATATAAGGATCCATCTAAAATTAAAATTATTCAAGATATTGTTTTGGAATTTTTACCAAAATCTTCGGAAATTTCACCAATTGTTTATGTTTGGACAAATTATTTCCTTTCACAACATTATCTTAAAATTGGTGAATTAAACAATGCTAAACATCATATTGATATTGCCATTGAACATACCCCAACTTTAGTGGAATTATACATTTTAAAAGCTCGTGTCTTGAAACATTATGGTGAATTTTCTCAAGCTGCTAATGTTTTAAATGAAGGTAGATTATTAGATTTACAAGATCGATTTATTAATTCTAAAAGTGTTAAATATTATTTAAGAAGTGATGAGATTGATAAAGCTTATGATACAGTTTCTATTTTCACTAAGAATGATGATGCTATTAATGGTGTTAAAGATTTACACATGATGCAATCATGTTGGTTTATTATTGAGAATGGTGAATCATTTTTAAGATTGGCACAAAAGGCAAAATTATCAGGAGATTTAGAAGAGTGTAAAAGATTTAGAGGTTTAGCATTGAAAAGATTCCAAGGGATTGTTAAAATTTTTGAAGAATATTATAATGACCAATTAGATTTCCATACTTTTTGTTTAAGAAAGGGAACAGCAAGAGCATATATTGATACATTAAAATGGGAAGATATTGTATTTGCTAGTCCAGTTTATGCTCGTGCAGTCCTTGGGGCATCACAAGTTTATTTCCAAATTTTTGATGAATCTTTAATTTCTCATGTTGAAGATGAAGAAGATTCTATTGAATTGAAAAAAACTGATAAAAAGAGTAAAAAAGATAAAATTGCCAAACAAAAGGCACTTGCCTCTGAACGTTCCAAACATATTGCATATACTAATGATGAAGATATATTTGGTGAAAGATTAATTGGATCTAATGATATCTTGGGAGATTTCCAAATTTTTTTTTTCAATCATTTATGGGAACAAGGTCAAAATTTAATAATTACACAAGATTTACAATATAATTTACAATTCCGTTTGAAAAAAATTGCATTGGCTGTTGGATCATTAGGTAAATTGAAAACTTTAACTAATGATTCATATGAATTTATTCCATCTTATGTATTAAATTTAAAATATAATTCTGAAAAGGGTATTTCACAAATGCTTGCTGAAAAGGGTATTGCAAATAATTTTAATATTGATTTCAATAAAATTGATGAATTTATTGCCAAGTATATCAATGGAGATGATATTAATGCTGTTTTAGGTGCAATTGCAATTTACAAATTAAAACTTGAAATTGTTGATAATGAATCATTATTTCAAAAAATCCAAACCAAGATTACTAAACTACAACCATATCAAGGGCAAAAATGTGATGAATTTATTAAGAATTGATCCAACTATCCACTTGTACAATGGCCACGTTTGAAGCTAATCTGATTCCTGTTTGACCTAGAGGGAAATAACTAATTGTGTATACGATAGCAGTTATTAGTTGTACAATACATGATATTATAGCCAACAATGTGCTATGCCACACCAAACTTGCGAGTAATGTGACCAAGATGCTTGTACCAAAGCTTATTGTAAACCATAGTCTTTCTTTAGAGAATAAATGCACCAAATAAAGTCTTGTACCGTGTAAAGCACCAAAACTGAATATAAACAAGATGGATCCCAAAGACCATAATATGGCGAATTTTTTGGGTTTTAAAGAGAGCACTGGGAACAACAATATGCACACGATCCAACAAGACAGGGCACCAGCCATGGACACTGCAAATATCAACAGTCTGTCCCATTTAGAGAACTCCAAGAGACCCTCTGTGGGCTGTTCTTGTTGGAGTTCTGAGTCTGGAGGGAGCTGGACGGGCTGCGAATGGAATGGGTTAAGCCTGGCAAACAAGTTCTTAGGCTGCTCGTGTTCGTAAGGGTCCTCTTCTAGGCTGGCGATTCTAGGCTGGTTCTGTGTCCAGAGTGGCATGTTTAGGTAAATGGGATTTGCTTAATGGGATTTGGTGGTTGGTGATGTTTTGTTTTTTCTGAGAATAAAAAGGGAAAAACAAGGAATATAATATAATAATAACATATTTACCAGGACAACCAACCAAAGATGGATTCTTTTCTGCATCCGAAAGAGCAGGACTCGACGATCGACGAGAACGAGCTGCTGGACTACAGCAACAGCCTGAGCAATAGCTATCTCTCGCAGTCGCTGTCGTCGAGTATCCCGATCAAGCAGTCGTTGGCCAAGGCCATGCCTACGCTCTCAGAGTCGTTGAACGAACACAGCAATAAGGTACACAAGCTAAGCTCGTCCAGGAGAAAGTCCTCTGTGAAGAG
This sequence comes from Hansenula lynferdii, assembly GCA_030582155.1. NCBI lineage: Eukaryota > Fungi > Ascomycota > Saccharomycetes > Phaffomycetales > Wickerhamomycetaceae > Hansenula > Hansenula lynferdii. The sequence goes on along the minus strand of JAKTWT010000113.1, from coordinate 13,332 downwards.
AGCCGACGATTTGGACGATTTGGATGACACTGTGGAACGCAAAAGACGTGATAATATGAATGATAAGATTCAAGAGTTGCTAACATTGATTCCAGATGATTTCTTTAACGATAATAAAGACAAATCTAGTGGTACAAAAGATGGGAAACCAAATAAGGGACAAATCCTTACAAAGGGACTTGAATATATTCAAAATTTACAAAATAAGATTGATGAAAATAATAGGAAAGAAGTGGAATTAATATTAAATTTGAAAAAATTATCAACAGCTAAAAATGTACCTATAAATGATATCAATTTAAACAATACAAGTGCAGAAATCGTATTAGGAGAAATTGGAGTAGGTCCACTGGCTGGAATCATTTCAAATCCAAATACTGTGGATAATACTACAACAAATTCAATATCTACAAGTTCAAAATCTCCAAATAATAATTTTGAATATGGTGGTTATACACAATATGAATAAGGCAGCAGTTAATATAAACTTGGCATTCTAAGAACTTCTTTGGATTTATTTTCACTTAATTCTTGTAGTAATTTTAAAATTTTAGAATTTTCCCATTGAACAGGTAATGGTGTTATATCATAATTTTTTGTTGCCCAATAATAAATATCCCAATCTAATTCATCTAATAATTTATCATATTCTTCTAATTCCTCCATAGTAAATGTATCAAGATATAATTTAGCAAATTTTGATAATAATAAATCAGTCTCTAATATACCTCTTTTTCTACTTTGATAAACTAATCTTGCCTTTTTCTTTTGCATACTTTCTCCATTTCTTTCAATTGGTGCTATTTTAACAACAACTTCTTCTTTACCATCTTTATTCTCAGTCACAACTTTTGGACTTAATGGTGTTTCTCCATGATCTTTGAATAGCATAGAACGTGAACTGAAACATCTACTGGTGATTAATTGGAATCTTTTAAGCATCTTGGTGATTAATTTGTAAATACTATAGGTTAATAACACTAGATTCTTTTATTCGTTTTTTTCTTTTGTACCCGGGATATATCCGGGGCCCAGAAAATGGAGCAATGGGTATTTGTGGAGAGAAAATATGATTATATATAGTCAAAATAGGCTTAAATCACACTAAAATAACTATTTATTCAATTCCAAACTCAACAGTGAAATTTTCATCCAATTTAATTAAATTTTCAGTTCTATGGAGAGTTCTGAACCACTTATTACCAAATCGGGAAGTCTAGACTTTTGTTTTTGTTTTTGTTTTGATTTAAAGAAAAACTCATAATCAACTAACGCGTAATTCTCAACTTTATAACTCCCCAGTTCCTCAAAGCAAAAAATGTCCAGACAAAGCTCAGTACGCCGCCATGAACCTGTAAAGACAGATAGATTCCCACTACTTGATGTTCCAGAACTAAGTCTTTGTCTTAAAAGTTGTAATCTTATTGCTGCAGAGGAAGATTTATATAAACCAACACCAGTTTTCATTCAAGGTTTATTACAACAAGTGCTAAATGTTTTCCTATCGGTATCGCCAAATAAGATCAGACACAGACAACAGGTGCTATTGCAACAACACCAGGAGCAACAACAAGATCAAGATGGTTATGATGATGTTGTGGAACAATTTGAAGAATCATTAAATTTATTATCTTTACAAACTATATTATATAAATTCTTTGTGGATTGTGGTGTTTATGATTTCATGGTCACTGACTTGACCAAACCAGAACCCACTAGAATTAGAAGATTGTTAAGTTCTGTGGTGAATTTTGCTCGTTTTAGAGAGGAACATTTATTTGATAATGAAGCATTAATGCAAGAAAATAATTTAAAATTTGATAAATTTCAAACAAATTTACAAGAAAATAAGTCATTGAAAAAAAAAATAAATGTCTTGGAAGAGAATAATAATAAAATTAATCAAAATTTAGATCAATTAAATCAACATCATCATAAAGTTGAACAAGAATTAAGATCTTTGAAAAAAATTCAAGAAAATTTAACAAATGAACATTTAAATTATAAAACTGAAAAATCAAGATTAATTCAATCTTTAGAAGATCATAATTATTTATTATTAGAATCTAAAAAGGATTTAGAAAAAATGAAAAATTATATTATTGAATCTCCAGAAATAATATCTAAAATTATACAAGATATGAATCAATCATTAACAAATGATCAACAAGCTTTAAACGAATTGGAATTAAGGTCAAGAAAATTAGCTATAACCATTGAATCTTTAAATATCATTCAACAAGATTTGAAAAATTGTTTTAAATTAGTTGATGAATTAAATGTGGAAATTAATAAAGAACATATAAATCAAAAAAAATTAAATAATTTTAAAGAATTAATTGAAGAAAAAAATTTAAAATTAAATGATTTTAATAGAAAATTACAATTATTATCAAGACAAATTAAAAATATTGAAGAGAAAACTTTAAGAACTACACAACAAAGAGATGAAAAATATAAAGAATTTGAAAATAAAATTAAAGAATTACATGATATTTATGGTACTTTATTAACTGAAAAAAATTTAAATGATCAAGATATGCAAAAAAAGAAAAATTATATAAATTCAATACAATTTCAAATGAATGAATTGAAAAATAAATATAAAAAGGAATATGATGAAACAAATTTAGAAATAACAAGATTAAATTCACATTTTAAATTATATTTAAATCAAATTGAAAAAAAATTAAATCTATAATGAATTATTATAATGCAGTTTAATTATGTTAAATTTTTGTAAAAAAATTGTATATAAAATTCTTTTGTATCTTTATCCCAAAATGTCCAAAATTTATCTTTATTTTCTCCATCATTATAAATCTCTTTTGAAGGTATTTTAAATCCAATATTTTCATAATCTTCACCAGATATAACTAAATATTGATAATTTGAATCTTTTTTAGTTTCAACATTACTTTCAAAAATATTCATAAATCTATAATTTGGTATTATTTCACCATTAAGATTTGAATATTTTAAATTGAAAAGCATTCCAATTTCTAATGAATTTGGATCACGAATTTTTAAAATTTTATAACCAGGTTTACCAAATTTTTTTGAAACTTGTTGCTTTTTAACATTAGAACTTATACTATTTAAATTTTTAATTTCTTTATTTGTTGATTTTAATTCTAATATTGATCTTTTTTGTAAATTTAATTGATGTTTTTTCCCCTGAGAATGTGTAAGAAATGATTCAGGTGAAGAATGTGTTGTTAAACAAAGTCGACATTCTAATAATCCAACATGATTTTTGAAAACATATGGATCTGAATCTATATCAATTGTATTTGATACTAATTTTTTTATACGTTCTCTTCTATATGCATTTGATTCACTTTGTGATGCAACACCACCACCTCCTTTCTTTGAGCCTGCTCTATTTTGATAATCCATTTTGATTTTGGGAGTTGTTGAAATTATCAAAAGATATAATTTGATGTTATAAGTTTGAAGTGCGGCAAAGTTTATATAAGTAGAATTGAAATTCGCGGAAACCGAGATTAGTAATATATTAGTAATCAGTATAAATTAAATTATAATTTTATTTTTCCTTTAAAATTTACATATCAAATGGTATATAATTCATTTAATTATCATTAATTTTATTTTATCTAACTTCATTTTTAATCGTTTCTATATTTCTACCATCTCTCTCTTTTGAATCATTACCCAATAATTTAAAAGCTGGTAAATAATCACCATTTGATGTTAATAAATTTGGATTCCTTATTGTAGTATCTATCCCACCTAATGAAGTAAAACCTTGATCATATAATTCACAATAATTTATATTCATTTTTTTCAAAAAACACCAAATTTCATCATAATGCCAATTTATAACTGGATGAATTCTAACAAAAATTGGCCATCCATGATCTGTTTGTTGAATATGTTTTAAATCTGCAGCATATGGATCTGATCTTCTTGTCCCGACAATTATTGATTTAATTTGTGGATGTTCATTTAAGTAATGAGTGAAGCCATCTTTTAAATTCATATTTAATGAAGTTAATTGTAATAAGTAATAATTTTGTGATTTTTCAATAAATTTTACTAGTTCTGGGAATTGTGGTTCATAATTTATATATACAGACTCTAAATTTTGGAAAGAGTCTAGTTGAGAAGTGGCATATTTTGTGTATAGAGTGGATAAGTATAAGACCAACATCACAAGACAATCTTTACCTCCGTTATAGCTGATTGCAAGTTCTTTAAAACTGGGGAGAAAAAACACCCTGTTAGTAAACTTTCATATTGGAGGGGAGGGGGCTCTATCTTGTAAACTTACTCAAATCTGCTTAAACTCTCCTCCAAGACTTCCAGTGATTCTTTAATTTGTAGTTGGGTATTAATCACCACTTGATCATCGGAATCAATTTGTAAGAACTTCTCCACCAAGACATGAGATTCTTTGCAAACTTCACTGAACACTGTATCTCTCGTCATGTTATTCATCCAAAATGCACAGACAACAACAATCAAAATGGTTAATCTAAAGATCATCAAGATTTTGTAAATGAATTTCACATAGTTTATCTGATGTCTCCAGAAAAATCGAAAACTCAATGTACCGGGAAACGGGAAACCTGATAAGGGCCACTACTACAAATGATTTATAGATAATTATATTCATTTCTATTTACATTAATTTCATTTGAGATTCTCTATATTTCTTAATACTTTGCATCAACAATTCATCCTCTTTATTATAGAAATAATTTGCATTTGAATCTGGATCCAATATTTGTGCCATATCGTTTACTATAATCCCTAATATACTTATAGTGTCTAAATTTCCTGAAATACCATTTGCCTTCATATCTGATAAAATAGAATCAAGCATCTTTATATCTTTAAAATTTTGCCATGTACGTTCTAACACTTCATTATATACTTCTTCTGTACATAAAAATGTGAATGCCTTGATGTTTAAATTTTTCAAATTGTTAAAAAATGAAACCATTTCTAATGATGAATCAAATTTTGTACACAAGATCTTAAAACCATTAGAGATTAATAAAGGTAACGTATGTTCATTGATTATTGGTGTCCCTGGTGAACTTGTGGATGCCTTGCCTATAGTTTCAATCGCTGTATCGTTTAATAAAATTGGTTTAAATTCTTTTGATTGCGTAATCATTGAAAAATTATTTACCCATTCATTCATTATTGTTATTAAATCATAATCAGTTTCAATAGATTGTAGATACAATTCTGTAGGTCTTAAAGATTTTTGTAATTCATGTCTTTTCTGTATATCTTGAATTAAATTTTTATGACTTAAATCATCATCTTCATTTTGAATCATTTGACTTGTTGATACAGATAATGGTAAATTTGTTAAATCTCTTTGAGTTTGTAATATACTAATATCATTTTGTTTATTCTTCAAGTTTTTCTCGAAAAGATATTTAAGCGCACCTTTTGAATGTTCTTTAGTTTCATTCTTATTTGTCATAATTCTGTTAAATACAGAAATAAATGTATCTGTTTGTTCTTTTGATGCTGCATTTTTACCAAAATTTGCAAATGTATCTTCAGTTATTTGTCCATTGTAACGTGGTATAGAAGTAGAGAATTGTCGACTATTTCGTAAAACCCTGGAAAGCATTATATTATAAAGTTTTAAGTTTTTATATTTGTGTCAAATACATCATGAGTACTTAAGAATGGATTTTTGGAAAAATTTATATACTGCGAGTGGGCGTACCAGGAATTATAATTTATTTACTTTTAAAACACTACGAGTTTAAAATAGATAAAAGACGATATTTATTATGTGCATGGACTGAGATTATATGTACAGCTATTTCCCTCCACCATCAAAGGATCATATCTATTGTTGTTGAGCATTTTGTAGACTAAATATTATGGTTAGTATGAAAAAATAGAAGTTCTGATAAATTGCAAACTTACCCTTGAACCACTCTGATGTTTGTATCTAGGAATCTGTTGACACAGTTTGTCAAGCAACTTTCCTCGTTAGAGCTTAAAGTACCATTACCGATAGAGTTGACACATTTTTTAAAGCAAAGATCAGTAAATTGATGGATTGAAGTTTGCACTTTTGTTTTAGAGTTTTCTGATTCAATAAATTGTAAGATATCTTTCTTGGATGGTTCATCCAAGTTGGCTAAGTCTGCTTGGTTGAGGGACATTGTTGTTGAGTGATGAGTTGTTACTTCAATAATCGTTAAACGGTAATCTTTCATTTGGTATAAGCTTTTAATTGATGATATTCGCGATGAAAATGGAAAGACCGGGTAAAGTTACATAAGCACTTACTAATCAATTATTCAGACGATTACATAATCGTTATTTTTTCAGTAAGTTAAATTTAGACTATAATTTCTCTATTCTGAAGCGTTTGAGATCGATCATCCTACATTCCTGGTCAGATTGAGGAGTGATATTTTGGTTATTTCAAGAGGTTCAAGGTTGTTTTCAAAGACCGTGACAATAGGCTGAGAATTTTAAGCTGCATTTATTAAAATTATTCAACGAAATCTCGAATCGCTAACCGTTTGATTCCAGATTCAGTTATAACACACATCACATACTCTCGAGAAATATTGTTGAAAAGAAACGGAATTTTAACCATTTTCAAAGTTTATTATAACCAAGAGATAGAACAAAAGTGACAATCATGTTATTGAACAAGTTTCTAGTCATAGTATTAGCTACACATTTGGTACATTCTCAAAGTTCATCAGGAGCAGATACAGATTTAACAAGTGAGACAGGTACAAGTACAGGTACAAGTACAGGTACAAGTACAGGTACAAGTACAGACACTAGCTCCACTTCAACTTCAACGGAGGATAGAGACAATGACGATGACAACGATAACGATGGTGGTTCTTCAACTTCTCAAAACGTGGGTGGTGGTAGTTCAAGCATAGGTGGTACATCTGAAACATCAACAGGAACTAGTACAGGAACTAGTACAGAAACTAGTACAGGTACCAGTACAGGTACTTCAAGTACTGATACTTCAAGTACAAGTACATCAGGGACTAATTGGTGGGAAACCACAAGTTCCACCACAAGTGATACAACAAGTGACACGTCAAGTGATACCACAAGTTCCACTACATCTCCACAATCTTCATCAAATGTTGCTTCATCCACATCTACAGACTCTACAACCTCATCTACAAATGGTAATAATCGTTCATCTTCAACTTCATCTTCAACTAATGATTCAAGTACGACTTCATCAACAAACAATGGTTCATCAAATAACGATTCAACCAGCAAAGAATCAACAACAAGTCAACCTAAAACCACTGCTGTGGTAACTGTTACATCTGTATTCACCACTGATGGTAAAGTAACTACACAAAGATCTCAATCATCATCAACTTCAACTCCATCATCTTCATCATCATCATCATCTTCATCATCATCATCTAAACCTTCCAATTCAGACACAAATAAATCCAATAATGGTAGTGGTGGATTATCACAAAAAAATAAAGTTGTTGTTGGTTGTGTTGTAGGTATAATAGTTCCAGTTATATTAATTGCATTAGCTGCTACATGGTGGTTTTTAAAGAAGAATAAAAAACCATTAGATCATTCAGGTCAAGAATGGAATGATGATGAAATGTTTGAAGATGATGCTGATAAAAACGTTGATAATAATAATAATGTTAATAGAGCAGTTAATTTTTAAACAAATCGCTAGTATTCATTAAAATTTGTCATAATAATTATAATATAGATTTGATTTTTTATACCCTCATTTAATTTTTATCAATATTGCTATAATTTGAGATTCTACAGATGTACTAGTATGGAAAATAAATATGTTTATTAAATAGATCATGACACTTGATATTGTAGACAGATATCTAATGACTTTTAAATAAAACCTCTCAATTTAAAGTCCAATTGGTCAGGATGATCCTAGACATCAGTTATTAAATCTTAGAACTCAAAGTGACAACGGTTATTTTTATTGGTATGGGAGATAAATAAGGCCCTATATAGACTAAAAAAAGCCCCACGAGCATGGTACAAACATTTGATTCTAATATGTAAAAGTATAGTGTTTTTGTTAAGTTTTTATGCCCTATAAAAATACACAAACCGGAAATCGATACAGTTCCGACCAAATCAAAATCAAAATTCGCGAAACTCATATTTAAATGGAAAAAATTTTCCACATTTTATAACTTTCCATCACTTGGAATCAAACAACGTGAGAAAAGTATGTTTTAAATTCAATATTACAATTCAAATCCCACTGCTTTTATCTAAATGACGATAGAAACGCTGTGCACCAGTCTGACCCTGGAAAAGTACTCCCAGGTAGTGAAGCATTGAGTATACCCAAATTTCTGATCCAATTAAAATCTTAAGAATTTAATTGTTAAAAAGGGTGGGATTGAATTGAAAGTGCATTCAATATCAACAAATATCTAACAATTTTATTGTTTTAGTTATATAAATGAATTTATGAATTTTTGTTTAAATTTTACAATGTAGTTGCTTAATTAGGTTATTGAGACTTTCCTAAAACGCGATGTTTTATTTTACAAAGGCAATAAGTGCATGTTACTATGTTAGTATAAACTGGTGTAAGGCACCATATATTTTGAACCGTTAAAGATTTACTATTTGCGGGATTGTCTTTTTGGTTGTGACTCGTCCAAAAATAATCTATCAAATGAAAAGACACTAATCACTAATCTTGGTTACAAATAATTCGCTTAACAAATTGACAAGTTATACAGTAGTACCAAGAATTCAGTCCAAGTCTAAGACACTAATATTATCAATAACATCTTGATAGATTTAAACTAGTACCTATAGTCGACATTATGCGGATGTAACCCTTTTATAAGTTTCAACAAGATGTTCAAGATCAGCAATTAATCTTTAAAAAGGCGTTTTAACAACAGTTTGGCTGTGCGTAAGTAGCATTCTACGTAGGAAAACAGATGAAGGTAATGGAATTGAGCGGAAAAGTTTCAAATGCTTTAAAAGTTTTAACGCGTTGCCAATTTCAATCATCAAGCTCAGCTTCTGCTAGTTGAACTACAATTCAGTGATATAAGAGCTCGTACACAAGTCAATTAAATGTCATGCCTTGAACAATAACAACGTCCTGAAGCTTCAGCAAAATTCAGCTGTTCTACGGTCTACCTCCGTTTCCTTTCCCATTTCACCAATTCCAAACTTTCATGGACATTTCTCCTTTCAGAAACAACTTGTAGTACATATTCAGGCTTTGTAGATCTTTAATGGAAAATTTTCACCATCTGCCTGGAAATCGAGATTAATGCAAGTTTAAACAACACCTTTAAAGGCGTCCGCAATTACGCTGGGAAACACAAACAGGTACCACGGGTACCACCCAGTCTAGCGTCCAACCAAAACTAGGGAAAGGAGATTCGGTGATCTTAAATTTGCCCTCTTGAGCGTATCTCTCTGCAAGTGGGAATGGAATTTTCAACGGCCATTTCATATTGGATCCAAGAGACGATAATGAAATCCAATTCTAAAGTCTAAAAGTCCAAATAACCTACAAGAACAATGCCTGAACCTCCCATTCCATCTCCTAACTGGCCATCACTCTCTAGACTATGGATATCATCGCTAAGGATCTTTCAGGCAAAAGATTTGCAAGGCAAGTTTTAAACTGTCATACATCTACATACATTAACTTACCGAGAATTTATCACCTTTATGCATAAACAATCTCAAATCTTGATCGTACGTTGGTCAAAGTAGCAATAAAGTACAGTAAATCGCCTATTATCGCTTCTAAAGGCTCAACTCCCATGTACTGTCAAACTTTTCACAAACCGTCAAGTATATATTCCCCCATATTCCCATAAATTTTTCCCAAAGCTTATTGTTTATACAGTCATATCGATACCCACATTCATTTATACAACACATAATTACAATGCAAGCTCAAGAATTCAGAAGATTTCCAAAAAACACTTGGAGATTGAAAACTCTTCAACAAAGACATATTGAAATTAAAAAACAAGAAGATTCTCAGCCAGAATTTCATCATACTTTAAGTTATAGTAAAAGTGAACAAGATTTAAGAAAACATTTGATAAATAATTTTAGCTTTATAGCTAATGGTGATTTGAATCTAAACAACAGTTCCATATCTACAACAAATGAATCTAATAATAAAGAAGAATTACATTCATTAAGTTCAATTCCTTCTTTAATAAGTGCAAACACTTCAAGTCCAAGTATTTCATATCATTCAAATTTTGATGATCATCAACCTCAACTCGTTGATCAATTGGACAAATATAAAGAATAGATCAATGGAAAGGTAAACACCTTAAATAACACAGAAATCAGGCTTGATTAATAGCTTTTTTGATACTTGAGTCAATTGGAATCGTATCAAAGACAAGTTATACACTTCAAGTGTTAAGCTCAATTCAATGGATTGAAAAATTCACATGGGCAGCTCCAGGGACAATTGGAAATGGTTTCATTGAAACCATAGATATTAGATATTTTATAGGACATTAAGATTGGAAATTAATCATATTGCATTATAATCATACAACTAATTGTAGAACAATTACGAGGTTATCAAGCTTTTATTATCGTTAAATTCATCCCTTGTACATGCCTTAGATCAACAGGGATCCGAATATTCCTGGTTCCATCTTGTTATAACTTCTCTTTTTTCCTTTGTCAATGTATAATGGTTTAATTTACTAACCTAACATTCAAAAATTAACAACTTTCACTTTAAAATTAGAAATTTGGCGTTTTGCGAAAAAAAAAGACCAGAGTTGCCCCATTAAGTAACCTCTCGCTTAAATTTTTTGTGCCTGGTTTACCAGTTTCGGCAGCTATGGCACATTCTGATCAATGTTTACGCGTTTTCGCGTGTGATTTGCGCGAATAAGTACTGATACAGTAATCTGGCCGAATTCAAGGCATGTTAATTACCACAAATAGCAACTTCGGCAACATTTTTGGCGCAGTTTCAGATTTATTGAAAAACGAAAACATCAACATTATCAATTTCATTTACTTTTCCAGAAAAAATTCCATTCTTTGAAACAACAAAAAAAAAGTAAACACGAAACGCAACGTTTCATCAACCACTGAAAACACAATCACTCCAACTTGATACCCTTTGATACCTTTTACTCATTCATTTCGTTAATAATTAAATTTGGATTCTTATAGTTAGCGCGCTACTATAAAATTTATTTGGTGATTTTTTTGATCTAGATTTATAGGTTTGATCCACAAAAATACAACAAACTCACTCATCAACTTTATTTGCATCAATCACTTCACTTCATTATATCACATTTGCATTACATTTACATAAAAGTGACTAAACAATGTTTAGATCAGGTTCTTTGAAAAGAAATAGTCTGAAAAGGTATGAAACTTTTGATGATGAATCTCAATTGGAATCTCAATCAAATATGGAAAGGAAAAGATCTTTAATTAGACCAGAAAGAAATGATTTGAACAATCCAAGTAATCCACATTATTATTATGCTCAAGTGGCAACACAAGAACAGGATCATTTAAATGTTAATCCTTCATCTACTGGGATAGATCCAACAAGATTAGAACGTTCAAATAGTAAAAAATCTCAACAAATTCCAAGAGATTCATATCAAAGAGATTCTCAAGATATACCATTGGATGATTTAAATGCTGCTTCTAGTTCTGAACAAGATTTTAAACCTTCAGGTAGAGAAATTTATGGATTAAATGATGAATATGATAGTCCATTTGGTGCTAAAAAGCAATCTTCTGCACCTTTATTAGCTTCATCAACTATACCAAATAAACCAAAAACTTTGAAATCTCAACAAAAGGATGGTGGATTATCATTTTGGGAAGCTTATTGTTATGCTATAACATTTTGGGCTCCAGGTTCACTTTTAAAATTATTTGGTATGCCCAAAAAGGATAGACAAATGGCTTGGAGAGAAAAAATTGGTCTTGTTACTGTTATTTTATATTTAGGTGCATTCGTTGCATTTTTAACTTTTGGTTTCACTAAAACAGTTTGTGATCAATCAATATTGAGATTGAAAAATAATGAAGTTGATGCTGGTTATTTAATTATAAATGGTAAAGCTTATGATTTAACAAGTTCTTCACATCCAGAAACTGCAGGTATCACTTCTGGTGCAAATATTTTATATCCTCCAATTAATGCTGGGGGTAAAGATGCTTCATTTTTATTTCAAAATGTTAATGGTAATTGTAAAGGCTTAATTAAACCAAAATCAAATTGTTCAATTCCATATGAAGATGAAAATTTAGCTTGGTATATGCCATGTAAATTATATGACCAAGATGGTTCAACATCTCCAAATTTTACCACTTCAGAATATTATGATGGTTGGGGTTGTCACACTTCAACAACTGCAAGAAATGCTTATTATGGATTGAAAAAAGCTGGTGATGTTTTTTATAGATGGGAAGATATTAGAAATTCATCAAGAAATTTGGTTGTTTATTCAGGTAGTGTTTTGGACTTGGATTTATTAGATTGGATTCAAGATTCAGATGTCGATTATCCTGAATTGTTTGATGAATTGAAAAATTCAAATATGAAAGGTTACGATATATCGGTATTATTAGCGGATGTTACCGATAGAAAAGCTGCTAAATGTTTGAATGAAATTATTAAAGTTGGTGTCATTGATGCCGAAACAATTGGTTGTATTGCATCAAAAGTTGTCTTATATTCCTCTTTAGTTTTCATTTTGTCTGTTGTTTTCGCCAAATTTGCCCTTGCTTGTTATTTTAAATGGGTTATCGCTCCAAAACAAGGTGCTGATGTTGTTAATAACAATGCAATGAACAAAAGAAACAAAGAAATTGAAGATTGGTCTAATAGTGTTAATGCTCAAGGTCCAATTAAAGATGCCACAAGATCAAATTATCATAAACGTTCAGCTTCAAAGATGAATTTGATTAGAAACTCAAGATATAGTATGGCTAATGAATTGGATTATCAAAAATCTCAAAATTATGTTCCTTATGATCCACAAAGTACAGATGTTAATGGGAACCCAATGACAACAATGGCAATCCAAGCAGCTAATCAATCCAAAACCAAACCAATTTTTTCACATTCCAAGAGTAATTCATCAATGAACAATTTAAGTGTTGCTCCATTTGAAACAAGAAATACCTCAATTTCAAATTTAGCAGCCTTGGATAAAATTACCTCTTTAGATCCTGATACAATTCATCCAAATATTGTTCCTCAACCTCCAGTCGATTATCAACCTTTCAACTATCCTTTGGCTCATTCCATGGTTCTTGTTACATGTTATTCAGAAGATGAAG